>NAOQ01000407.1:40836-61765 GCA_002751075.1 Ichthyophonus hoferi
AACAGGTAACATTCTTTATATCCAATCTTGACTCATGATATATGGAGTCTGGCTATACGTTATCAAACTTTGCTTTTTTAACATTTCCAGTTGATCTAATTATGAAGTTAATATACAAATAAAACCCAGTCTGTCATCACAATTCAACAGGAAAAATTCAACCAGGTCATTATCCAATACCATATCGCATATGAATACACATGCATAAATTCTGACCGATATCTCTTAAAAACACACATTTACTCCGAATACTACATGCTTACGTCTTTGTATGTAGTTACTTCAAATAGATCGTTTATCAGCTACTAAGAGTCTCTACTTAACCATTTGAAATAATATACTCCCAATTATAAGCTGCACAATAAAATATACCTTATCATTGTTGCATGATGTGTCGAATACAGTCTCTGTATGTTGGGTGTTTAAAATATATACAACACAATCGGGTATACAATTGTACTGCTTTCTATCATCCAAACGCACAGGTGAGGGTTCTTCATTCTGGACAGTGGCTGTGTGAACTAATTGTTCCAAGTGTTGACGACGTTTCAATACCGGTGTTTTAGCGTTTTCTTTTAATCGCTTGATACTGTAGATTATTGACAATTTAAATATAAAAATAATTTTATTCAGGAAGGCTCTGTTTAGACAGCAGTGCATATACATGGCATAATACATAAACTATACGCGACTATAGCATTTTAATTTTATAAATAAGCACGATGCTTTTTAGTAATTACATAAGTAAATAATGCTAAGGATGTATTATTAATGTGTACATAGTTGTCATGTTAGTTAGATAAATGTGGAAGATATGGATGCTGACTTGGCCCTCTCAAAACACAAACCTTTCAGTATAAACTATAAAGCCGTCATGCTGCTCATTCGCCGATCGCCCTCTAGTCATGTTGCCACTTGGAAGCTCTCTATCGTGCATAATTGGTCTAAGAGTAATTGATGCTCAGTCGCATACCAAATTCATATTATCACTATATTACATAAATTACTTAAAATATATAGTACATTGTGCAATGGCCAGGAGTAGTTCGGTTCCCGATCAGACACATTTATTATCGTGGCACAGAGAGAAATTAATGGTCGATCAGTATGATCAAAATATAGTAAATGATTGGGATGATCTTTAATCAATAAAGTGTAGCTATATAATAATCTAAAACAAACAATACGATGCAGTGTGTAGTTCAAGGCAAACATCGAGAAACTCCTTCAAAAGAAAATTATAGTATATGTAAATAAAATATTTAATAAAATTTGCATGTTGTTGATATTTGAATATGTATACAAGAAAATTAGCTCATTTGGACGACTTTATTTATGCAGAGGGATATCAAAAATCAGTGTACATAAACAAGAAAGAAAACCAATAGAAATTAAGGTCGATAAATTCTGGCTTTTGGTTAGTAGAACATAAAATAGGCTTTAGGATGAATTGATCTAATAGTGTAAATCTACTTGATCCCACGATCAGGTTTTATCCTGTTGGTATGCAATCATTAGAATCTAACTCACAGACGTTATATAACAGTTATCTCACGTGATTTTAGGATATTGCAGTATATGTTATAATATGTGTTAATGAAACAGGATTTATCAAGATATATATATACTGTTAATGGGATGATGGCAAAAGGGTCATAAAGTAATTGAAAATATTGCAATAGGTGAAGCTAATAAAGTTAAGAAATAGATCAGACTGTACCTATAGTGTACTTTTAAAAAAGAAAAAGGGATATATTGGTGTAAATATATTGACTCTTCCACACTGACGTAATTAAATCAATATTTATTTTTTATGCATTTATTTTTTAAAATAACATGTAGATAATGCATCAGAATTGAGCCAGCTAATGCCATAGGGAGGATGACTAAACAATGTGCTATCTGGACCCCACAGTATGTGATCAGAGATGGCTTATATAGTTACAGGATCTCTACCATTGGTTAGTTCAATTTTTGATAGATCATCTTGGATTGATTGACATTTAACACCAATAGATTGTACTAGCTATTTTCCCAGACTGCATATAATAATTACTAATAATATTATGTGTATAGCTATATAAAGAAATACTTAAAATAATTAAGTGTTCTTGTTTTAACATTGTTTAATAAAGAAAAATATGTCTTAGCATATCTGTACTCCCCATAATTCTGTATTCTTTCTTCTAAATGAATATAGGTTACAAGAACGCTCCGGTCTACTTATTATTCCAAACACGGTGGCAGAGAAGGCTTAAATGGATTATAATGGTCACAAAACCTGGTAATTCTATTAAGTTTACGATCCATATATGCCGAAAACACTTAACTCAACTCTACAATCCACTCACTGACTTTACGTGTGAAAATTTAGTTTTATCGCACTTACACACCATTCAAATCTGCAGTTGAACTATCAACATTTCCAGCTAAAATGACTTCAAATTAATTCACTAAACAAACTGGGCAACACTCACATCACCTCGGCCACCAGCTGCCAGAGCCTATTAGAGAGCCAAAGCCAGAGCCAGATTCAGATCCAGAGCCAGATCCAGATCCAGAGCCAGAGCCTGTGCAAACTGGAACATTTAACATACAGCTTGGCCAACTCTCTTTCTTTTTTGCACTTTAGGTGTCATGCCACAGTCACTTTTGAATATTATCAGGAATTATTTGGTTCATTTAGTGAGTCATAGACCTACAGCTAAGTAATCACCATGTTCTTTTCATATTCCTTTTTCATGTTTTTTATGTCCTAGGTGAAGTAATCTCTCTAGGCCAAGGCGGAGTGTTAAAACAAGAATATTTAATTATTTTAGTGTTTTCTTATATAGTTATAATCATTTAGTATTATTAGCAGTTATTATTAATGTTTTCTGTAAAAATAGTTGGTGCAATTGATTGATGCTAAATGGCAATCCAAGATGATCGATCAAAATTGAACCAGCCAATGGCAGAGGCTTTACGACTACATATAAGCCTTTCAGATCATATGTTTTGGGGGGTCCAGATAACATTATTAACCAAGCCCTGCTAACTTGCTTAATAATGAAAAATATGTCTTAACATATCTTTACTCCATGTACGCAAAAGGACACGTTTAAACATCCCTTAATTTGATATTCCCCCTCCTAAACAAATATAGTTCACAAGAACGCTCCTGTGTACTTACTATTCTCAACAATAATCATAATATATATTGGAATCGTCAACGAGGACAGAGCTTGTGATCACGAGTCTCGATCAGAAATAACGATTGCAACACATAGCATAGAAGTTTTCCAGCAGTTTTCTTTTTGGAAGTTTTGATCTATCAGCATAAATAAGCACTTCCTATTTTTTATTTAAGATTTAAGTCTGAGCCCACCTAAATAAAAGCCAATGATCTCTCATGGTGGCGCTAGTATTTCGATTTAGCCAATGCTTATGTATTAGTTCTACTAACTGGATGAGATCACTTAATAGAGCTAACAAAGCGAAGTTTTTAGATGGATGGTTAACTGTGAATTAGGCAAAGCCTTCCCTCCAACACATTAGTTTTGTAAGCTTTTAAGCTGGCTGAGTTGGTTATAGCGCTAATTTCAAACTTTGTAACATGAATAAAAAATTTAGACTTTCTAATAGTTTTACATCGGTCCAGAGGTTTTTTTTTAAGAAAGTGCTGAGTATATATATAGTATAGCAATAAAATAGCAAGCTAATAAGGAGAAGAGCCTGTGATCGAACCCACGGCATCTCGTTTACGTACTACATATAAGTGACCCTGTTAAATAAAATTTTATTAGCAATTTATTCGCCGAATACTGGTCTGACGTTTGTTGCACCTTCATTCAACAATAGTTTTAAGTTTTTATATCCAATATTACTCAATAAGATACAAAGATTGTAACCCCAAATGTGACTATGCATATACCTACCTACTAGAATATACCCGAAAGGACTGGAAGCCCATAACCTAGAAATAGGATATTTAAGACCTGCTGTTACGGAATGTGTACACCTAACCCGTATGACAGGAAATCCGTAGCATGGAAATAAGATCTAAAACCTTACGTAATGTGAATGTGACGCCCGTGAGCCAGCAGCATCCATATATGATCTTCATACGAAAATGTTGAATTATACTCTAAACTGTACGAAGTGAAATAATTATGCTTTCATAGAATATAATACAAGCCTATACAAAGTAAATTAGCTGAAAAAAAAAACTTGCGCAAACAGCTGAATATTCACAGGTTAGCCAATAATAGTCCCTTTTTTTTTGTGTTAATGTACTCAGAAGCATAATATCCGCCTAAGAGCCTAGATGGGTATTTTTCAAATTTATTGGGTTTTTTCTTCGTTTCACTTATCTTATCTTTAATAAAATTAGATCTCTGAGAGCATTTCGTCCAAGCTTGGAAATGACAAAATTTTACAACGTAAGCTAAAGCCGATGCGCGCATGCAGCCGTGTTGATTTGGCTATAGATGTTTTAGCCTTTAGAGGTAAATCTTTAGACTTAGTGCACGATGGAAACCACGTGGGTCCCATATGTGTGAATTCACATGCACACCCTCGAGTATGTCAGCGAAAAGTTACTAGATCACATCCTCGCTAATGATGTAACATCTTTTACATTTTATCACTCCTAATCATTTGCGTCACTCTTAGATCATGCAAACCTATTAACCTATTAATTCATTTTGCTCTTAATTTGGGTCCGTGCACAATCCTTTCAAAACATCAATAATAATTATGGTATACCCCAGTTAGCATAATGCGACTCCGTTGGCTAACCTGAGATGAAGTTTGGTAGACTTAATCCAATCAATGACTTAGCAGACCAGCATCTGATACCCCTATAAGCCATAAGCTGACAACATTGGGATTGAAATGACTTGACCTTTGTTATTCCGTGCGCCCCAAAACCTACAGGAAAGCCAATTGTTGAAATCAATCCCCGTCGAGCTCAACTAAAGGCGTGTCAAAATAGTTATTCTAATTTATGAGCACTATTTAGCCTTGAAATCAGTGCATTGGTGACTATTGACCAGGTCTGAGCCATGCTTCCAATTCATACAAATTTTTATGCATAGCTAGATGCACAGTTTTTACCATATACATCTACACAATACGTACCTCACGAGCCTGTCATCCAGCTGTTAGTTATTCATAACAGACTATGTTGAGCTCAGTTCCGATATGAATTATATATTTTGCATATAGAAATTTATGAAGATATACTCTAGTGAAACATAATTGTTATGAAAATGAAAATACTCGGACCTGTGAAAGAGCACAATAGGGCAACTTCAGAAGAAACCAGAGAAAATTTGATTTATGTAAGCAGTCTAGAACCTAGAACGTTCCACTTCATTGTCCAATACCAACAAGCCATTTTAAGCGTTTAAAATATTTATTTTGATTGCATTTCTGAGATAAACACAACTCCCTCCAATACTACCAAATGCATAATTAGCAGAAATTAAGCGCAGTTTTAAAATTGGAAGGATAAAATACGGTTTACCGTGTCAAGCCTGATAAAATTACTGGCCCACTTAAATCAATTCTATCCCACGTTTACTATGTATTTATTACGATTCCATTACAAGCATGTCTGCTTTTGTAATGAGTAGTCTTTAAAGTTCAAGTTACTCGTGACCAAATGCTGTTCTCTTTCACCTATCATATCAATTGTGCTAAATTTGAAGACATCACTATAAAAGTCTTTCTTCTCTGAAAAGCACAACGGATGGATTGACGTGCTTGAATAAAATTTCATTTATTTGGCCTTTTTTCGTATGTTTTACAGTCCGGATAGCTCATTGCTTAGGCATCCTGCCCAAGATAAGTCCAGGAGCCTTTCTTTAACCAATAACTCTATAATCTTGAAACACCGCTAAGGGGAGGCACCACAATCTATATTCTTATTGGTATAGCTGGGTCCTTGCACCCCAAGATATTTTGCAATTTGTGTCCGGGTTTGGAAGGATCAGTGAGCAGTATAAAATGCCTAAAAATATCCCAGTCTAGAGAATGCTTGTATTTCCTAGTTCGGGTATTAGGAAAAAATCCGGTGAAACGAAGCATCCATAAAAAGGTGTTGAGATCGGCATTTCCAATCAAAAATCGCTATCGCAAGCGATCATGCAATTCACTGTGCTCATCACCGATTAAATCATTCAATCTTATGATTAATTCCCAAGGTTCCTAGGATTTCCGAGTGCCAACCGCAACTAGAATAATAACTTACACAATACTCGATTCTGGAAAATATATTAGCTTATTTTTATATATATTATAGTATTATTGTTTCTACACAATAAAGTTAACAAGTAGTGGTATTCTATTAATAATTTTACGATATAGCCTTATCGGCGGAAACATTATGTTATCCGGAGAAAAAACGAACCATACGTACTACTGTATCTTTGCAAAAAAAAAAAAAAAACAATTTATCCAAAAAACCACATATATTTCTGATGTTGAAAAATTATTTATCTCTGTTGATACTGTAGACTTCAGGAGGCTTAGAATTGGAGTAGACGTAACAGAAGAGATATCAATTGTTGCCCAACAAACCCCATTCGACCCGAGAGCCGATTTATCTCATACTTTAACTAGTTCTATCCCTACGACTCACTCTGTCACCACCGATTCGATCCAGGTCAGATCCTCTTTCCAATAAAAGAGTTTGTAAAACACAATCTTTCCTTTGATTGATAGCAACTTTTTCTTGTAGTTTTTTTTTTTGGTGAAACTGTGCCTATAGTTTAACTGTACAAGAGCAGAGGCCAAAGTATTCATATATCATCGCCGAAATTGACTTGCAATGACAGATGATATCTAAAAAGACCCAAGCAACTCCATGCAGATGAGCAAAAAAAACTAAGACTCACTGTGCTTTGGAAAATATTGACAATTTTTTTTAAAAGGTTTAAGATCTTTTGAAAAAAAAAAAATTCCTTAAAGTATAATTAGAAAATAGTTAGCTTATTAAGACCTTTTCAACCCAAACATTGGTTTGCTGAGGGCCACATTCTGGGCAGTGGCGACTCATGCTCTAAGGATCTTCAGCTACACTCTTTCTAGTGGACAGGGTGTTACCCAATTGTATTAGCAAATAAGGCATTTACTAAACCACCCGAAGCCAATAGAATGGTCCCATTAAATATACAGGAGCACATTAAATGCACAGTTAAGTCTGGTTAAATTAAATTTCATATATGTCACGATTTGCCTATTATCAGAATTATCAGAGCCAAGGATCTAGAATCAACTGTCACATTATCATAGAAGAAAAAAACCAATTTAAAATATAGATATTATTAATAAATGATCCTTTATATTATTGGTAATAAGCAGACTTGTTCGAAGTCCACGTGGTGGCTATAATTTGGCGATACCACTATTTCTCTGGTGTTAAAATAGAAGTCAAATTTTAACTAAATGACATTTCATAAATCTGTTAGAGTAATATATACAATATTAGTGCAAGATATACGCCTATTTTCTATTTTCAAAATTATTTTAATAAATGTTTTTCTTACATTATTTTTACATAAAATAGTATTTATTGAACGGCACATTAAATATCATCATTTGTTTTTGGAATATTATCTTCTAGGCCTTAAACTAAAAATAATTGATGTATAGATGGTGTAAAAAGAACCAATTGGAAAAATATTTTTAAAATGCAAGTAGAATGTTCCATAATATTATTTTTTTAACCTAAACGTAAATTATCTTATCGTACGACGTTAAGATTATCATATTTAATAAACTTTTTTTACTAGTTGTGGCGTACATCATACAAACTAGTGAACTCAGAAAGTGTTTTTGTTCTTCGCATTCTTTCCCAAATTCGCATGCTTACATCTATACAAGCCAATAATTGTACATATATTTAATTCACCTATTATAATCCATATAAGAACAACAAATAACAGACTACAATTATTGCTAAGGTCGAGCCCTGATTTGCATACATAGCACAGCCTACGTCATCAAGCCTTGGTCTATTTCACATAAATACAAAAGCAGTATTGAAATCTAAGCATTATTATTTTTCAACAATGTTAGGATTGAGTCGTTTAGGATGTTACACTGCCAAGGCCAGCTTGGTGGTGCCTGCTATGACTCAGGCTGTTAGGTGTGTATTCGTTGTTCCTAGGTGTTCAGATGGTATAGGTATTAAGACTATGTATCAATTTGGACGAGGAAGACGTTTAGTTTACCCGTGTTTGTGAGCAATATATTTCCTATTATATACAGGCATGTGTAAATGCTTGCACTCGTCTGTAAGCAGATCCATAAGCAGATGTTTGTGTTGTTTTGTAGATACTTTTAGAATTTTCTCAAAGTTTATTACAAAATATTGAAACATTATTAATTGTGGTACTTGGATTTCTTTTCTTTTTTTACAGGAATCTGTCGCAACAATGCTCGCACATTCCTTCTGATGCCATGACTAGGACTCACACAAATACAACTGAGATCAAGCCCCGCACTTGGACAGTTAGAGGTACAATAGTGTTTATTCAGCTTTATATTATGTTTATGCGCATACCTCAGAGGAAGATTGCTGGGGGAGGGAGTTGGAGAGAGTACTGCATTTATGAAGTTAGTATGCTATTGTTATGATTAAATCTTACCATTTAAGGATCAAGTCAGATTCGCAAGTTTCTTTCCATGTTAATACTTATGGTATTTGCACCATAAGGATAGATATAAGCGGGGTTTGGGTCTAGGGGGTGGATTGGCACAAGAAAGGCTACAAGGATAGCATGGCTAGAGCAATCACATGAATATAACCTTTATATATATACGTGTATGCTTGTCTATACTTACATGTACACAACAGCCATTCAGGAAATTAGGGCAGACCAACTCCGCTCGTCTGATACCCATCTTCATAAAATCGCTATTCCCTCCGTTAGCCCTAATATTAGATTCTATATCAAGGATGAGTCTACCCATCCCACTGGCAGCTTAAAGCATCGCTTGGCCAGGTATCACTCTTTCACTAAAGCTGAAGTATTTCTCGCCTAATCTTCTACATTCACTAGCGTGTATTTATAAATATATGATTAGAACACTCCTGTAACTTGGTTGTTAGGGGTGGGTCTTTTCATCTTTAAATGTGTTATTCTGAAGAAATACAGCTATTTTATTGCGGATCATAATAGATTATAAGGAGGGCTGGGGTGTAAGAAAAAAATAATTGTGGATAGATACCAGAAGAGAATAGGACAAGGTGGCTAAATCTGATCCACCATCCAGGTCTCTACTCCTTTACGGCCTGTGCAATGGTGATATTACTGAGACCACCACAGTTATTGAGAGCTCCTCTGGTAGCACGGCTATTTCAGGTCAGTCTTCTGTCCTTTCTTTATATGATAGATGATATATTATGATAGCTGTTGGTATGGATTAATGGCTGTGATCTGGGGCTTTAATGGTTTCAATCTCTCCTTTCATGGCGCCTTGCTTGGCCGTTCCTTCCATTGCTTACTCACAGTAAATGCATGCTATCCCTATAGAGGCCTATTTCTGCCGTCTTCTAGGCCTTCCTTTTATTGCTGTAGTGCCTAGCAGCATTCAGAAAGAGAAACGTGAGGCTATTGAGTTCTGGGGGGGAAAGTGCCACATGGTGGATGATGGTTCTAAAATATACTCTGAGAGCCAGAGACTGGAGAAGGAGTTAGGGGGATATTACATTGACCAGTTCACTAATGCCGAAAAAGCTACTGGTAGGCTATAATTGGGGTCATAGAGGCGAGGGCGAGGGCGAGGGCAGGAAGGGTATATTTGAGGGTTTGCCTAAAGTATATATTGGATGGATCTTTCTACTCTTAACATTTGAAACCATGCGCGATTGCATTATAGGTAACTTAATAGATCTATGACCCCTGGCTATCTTATTAATGTTATGGAGGCTATGATTCTTTAAGTCTTAAACGTTTTCCGGTAAGGACTCGTTTTAGTTGTATATTGTCAATTCTCCTATTGTTAAACTTTAAAGTAACTTGCTTAGTATGCTGGTACACTATATCTTATTCTAGACGTCTCTGCGGTTACTGATATTATTTTTCCTAGACTGGAAGGGTAACAACAACATTGCCCAGTCTACTCTTCAACAGATGAAGCTTGAACCCTTCCCTGTCCCTAAGTGGATTGTGGTGGGTGCTGGCACTGGAGGTACTGCTACCACTTTGGCTCGCCACTGCAGGTATATAATAGTTGAGGGTAATTGTATGTATGTATGCATGCATGCATGGCCTTTTATAAATAATAATGACAAGTTTAAATAGAGGCCTAACATTAAAAATAACAGTGTATTTAAATATCAAATACCATGCTAACAGGTAACCCAATTAATGTGCAGATATGCTGCCGTTAATACGGCCATTGCTGTGGTAGATCCTGAGAATTCAGTATTCTTTGAACACTACCTGACAGGAGAGGGGTCCATCACCTCCCCAAAGTACGTATATTTATTTTATATTAATGTATTACCTTACCAAGAATCATATATATTTCTATGCGTATGTGCTCTAGTTCTCAATATTTGTTTCTATAGAAGTATATATATATGGTTACCATGCAAAGGTATCCCATGTCTCCTCAGAGGCTAAAGACTGACTCTTATCCAATCCTAGGGGCTCCAATATTGAAGGTATTGGCAGGCCACGTGTGGAGCCTTCCTTCACAGCCAGGTTAGTCGACTGCATGATGAGGATCCCTGATGCTGCCAGTTTCTCTGCCATGAGATTCCTAACCAAGGTAGAGTAGTGTTAAAGTCTACCCGGTTATTCCCTCTAATTAAATAGACACACTGTCTCATATGCACCTACACGTACCGATATACACAATAGTATTACGGTATTTCTATATCTTGGTTTTCTATCTGTGCACTTTTTTCCCCATGTTTTACCCTTCACTGTCAGGGTTAATCTTCCCATTCTATACCCCGTTCCTGTATATAGTTTACTAATTGTCATATGAATGACCACGACTTTAACCTTGTCAAAAATTTAAGTAACAAGCTTACCTTATCTCCCCAGGTGACCGGTATGAATGCAGGACCTTCTAGTGGTTGCAATCTTTATGGCTCCCTCAAGTTGATGGCCGAGATGAACAACAAGGGTAATAATCACCCACCCATATCTTATATGCATCCTACACATATAATTATATCAATAGGATTAATATTATATCCAATATTCCAGTTTGCTTCGGTTGCAATTTTTAAAGCTGTATACAGATTCTTATGACAAGATTAAAGGGTTAATATGAAAACGAGTGTAGATTCTACCACAGACATACACTGGTTTACTTCTCCTTCCAGTGTATTATAGCTATCATATTTTGTATTACAGTGGTCGAAGAATGTTTGTTTTACCCATCTCATACTAGGCACACTTTGAATGGAGCATTGCCTACTATATTACCTACAATATCATACGTGTTGGATTGATATTTCTTATTAAACCACTAATCCTTATTAACTCATCTATCATTCTAGGTGAGAAGGGCTCTCTCGTCACTCTCCTCTGTGACTCTGGTGCTCGTTATCAGCATACAGCCTACAATGACGCGTAAGTACCTTCTCCCGTGCCCCACACTAGCCACTTTTATTTCTAAAGTGTTCTAAGAGTAGATCTGTTGTTTTGTATTCCCATATCTTTGAATACGCCCACTCGTATATATATATATATATATATATATATGTAGGCTTTTTGATGTGGTAAATAAAATCAATTTAACTGGAACCTATACATGAATGATTATAATAAAATGCTAAAAGTTATTAGTACAGGAAAAGAAGTTTAGTTGCTATCAAGCATTACCGACCATTATATATTTATTATTTACAATATCTATTTATGGCATACCATTACTTACATGGTGTCCCTTGCAGATGGCTCAAGTCTAAGGGTCTGGACATTGCACCATACACGAAACAGATTGAAGACTTCTGGTATAAGGGAGTGTGGAACCCATTGCAGTAAGGCTAGGCTAGACTAGACGAGCAATGGCCACCCAACTAGTATTTTGAAAGCTATATTCTGTAACAGATGCGCGACTAAAATTTATCAATAATCGTTTTTCAATTAATTCCTTGTTTATATTTGATACGGCAAGTTGAATTATTATGATTTCGTAGATATGTACGTACAACAAAAGCAAATAAATTGAATCATTACATATGATTGATGTATTGAACTTTAAATGATGGAAATTGCAAGACCGTTAGGTCCGAATGAAAACTTAGGTCAGCCAAAGTTCTGGTAGCAAGTAGATCATTGAATGATTGGCCCTATATTAATTGATTGAATATCTTTCTTAATTGGGTAAAGTAATTTGGTAATACAAACACTTCAACAAGTAAATTAGTTAAAGAGCCATTCATACGAGAACACAATAGTATCTGATCATCGAGACAAGACCAAATATTTTTAGTGGGCCTCGGTAATCTTCTGTGAATTGTATTAGCCAATAAGCATCTTTATGATAAGTCCCATGACATTGATGAACACAGCTATGATTGAGGCTTTCCATAAATGGTTGTTACAGAAATAATAAACGGAATGGAAACAACTAATAATAAACACGGGTAATGACGTTTCAACCATTATAAAGCAAAGTTTTACATTTCTTATATATATACTTTATCTTAATGGTTACAAGAAATTTGGCCTGTATTTCTATAATCATTGTGTCTTTATTATAATGTCGATTCCACCATTGGCCCTGGAGTATGATACGATAATTAGTGCCCAGATCTCTCACCTCTGTAGGAGTCAGATAACTGTTTACTAACATTAAATAGTGATAATAGTTGTCATTTACAGTGCAATATAGCGCCTCTTACTTATTGGTATCATTGTGCCATATCTACATTAACACCTAAGCACATCAAAGCGTTGATCCTCTCTGAACTGGAACAGTGGTATCATTACTACAGCCAGCTACCCAGAGTCTGCATACACACTTTCTCTACCACTTCAACCGAACCTTGACAGATCGGATCAATAAACTATTTCTAATGCTAGCCCAGCCGAAGATACTTTTATGAACATCAATCATCAATAACAGATTATTATAAACGTTAATCTGGCTGAGTGGTTTTTTAGTATCTTAACAGATAATCTAATGACTCGCATATATTTCCTATAGTTTAAATCAAAATTATCTGATAGAATATTTTTCTCTAAACTGTGTGATATAGTAGGATAAAATGACAATGCTTTCTGCGATTTATATAACATGACATTGGTTAAGTCACCATTATTCCTAATATGGCATATCTGAAAATAAAGGGAGGTTGGTTTAACATTATTACCGACATTTGATCTAATCTGAAATTTAAATGCAAGTATGTGAAGTGCGCAGTTAAATTTTTATGGCACGGAAACAACACAATCTTACTGACGTCATAGCCTATGTGTGTTCTACTAGAATAAGGAAGTATACTTAATCAGTGAGTAAAGGGAAGGCCAATGTAGTCGTCTTTTTACTTTTTATATAAGATATAGGTATGCAATTAAAAAGTTTTTTTTAGCAATATTTCAAATGCACTACATAGTATAGCTGCTCCAATGCGAATTCTATACCCTAAGCCCTATGTGTCATTTTAAAGTTAAATGATCTCAAGGTAGGGCCTTGGCCACCTCTTGGCATGATAAGATATATAAACAACCTACCTCTACCTATAGGACTACATTCTCAGCGATAGGTTACAAACAGCATGCTAGCATTTGACCCCTTCTCCTGATACCAGTTCAGGTTGTAAATAGTGTGTATAATCGCGAGACCTCTCCCTTAGTAATCCCAAAATTGAGAGAAACTGAATCCCTTGAACACGTTGGTCTGTGTATAACCTAAACCTACATAATGGTGGTGACAGCTACAACCTTTAGGGTTATGTGCTCACCTAGAGAAAACTATATGGATAATAAACATGGGAACAAGCTGCTACTACTTCCATGACAGGGTCCAGATGTGTATTAGTGCTTAGTACTTCGGACGGTGTATGATGGCCATGAGGGTAGTGGGTGGGTCATAGTAGATGATTCACAATAGTGCAAACAGAAAGGATGGATATTACATTAATAAAGTATGTTCAGGTATATTAGCATGGCAGTAGAATGACCAATGCTAAGACAGGACCTAGATGAATTATCTGTGGCTTCAGTCACCATAGCCAATCACTGCCTTATATTAAAAAGAACAATTAGAAGACAGACACAGACAATGGTATTCATATTAGAACAGAGTAATGCAGATAATAGGGGGTAGAGATGGATACACGAGCATGAGATCAGGCTTGATCCAATAGACAGCCTATTAAAGAGTAGAATTAAACATTAAAAATAAACTAATTACAAAGGCCAGACCATCTGAGAGGATCTCTCTAGATGGCGAGACACATCCTGTGCCAGACGACTTTGTTCTTGCTGTAGTTGGAGCTGTATCTCTGTATAGGGCCGTCAGTTAGTTCACACAGAGATAGGCTAGTGTATTACCAGGGAAGGATAGACGGGCAGGGCTACAATGGTGCACAGGGGTGGGTAGAGGGGAGGAGATAGGAAGGGGGATATGTACGAAGTATATTGCTTGTAAAGGAGGAGGCCAAATGATCATTAAGAGAATCACCAGTGCTCAGTGTCTATCTATCAGATGGCATACCTACGAGGTTTTACCTTACTATATCTTATAGCTTATTGGCTGGTAGAGGTTCACAGGACTATCAAGTCATGTCATTGATTATACATATAGTATTGAGATATATGTATATGCACAGAGAATCAGTAGGCACAAAGGTGGGAAATTATATGAATGAATTATCCATAGTAAAGTAGCTGGGATGGTGCATGAGTGCGGAGTAAAAAATATATAAGGGAAACGACATAGAACAACAAAGATAGAAAAGAGATACGTTATATGATATATATAAATATAATACAATATACCCCTCAGGCCTTTATGCCTCATTCCTCTGTTATCATTTTTATCCTCCTTATCTATCTTTCTTAACACATTGAGACAATAGACATATATACACCCAGACATACACAAAACACCAACATATCTGAGCTACATGAGTGCATATTAATATGCAAATATTCGCATAGCTTTAAGGCAATAAGCCATGCCAAAAGAACATCAATAGAACCTACCATCAGAATGCAGGAAGGAGGAATGGGCGTCTCTCTCCTCCTTCATGGTGCTATTGATTTCTATCCATGCATGGCCCCTCCTTGCCCCGTGTAGGCCCTGTCATAGTATACAGACATTATAAGATAGCCCACATAGAATAGCCCTGAATGTAACATAGAAAACCATTCTTATTGTAATTATCTCTATGTAGGAATATATATCTTGGTGTGCCTGTCTGTAGCTATAGATGATTTTAAATGTATCTGTACTTTCATTTGTCTTTTTAATTATCTCTTCTATCTTATCCCACTCCTCCTCTTCATGCAATGTTACCATGCCAACCCAACCCACCTTATTCATTATGAATATCTAACTTAGCCTATCAAATGCAAATACATACATCTATAACCGAAATATTTTATGCATATCTCACTACAATTCTAATTCCCAATACTTTCCTATCTTGCTCTCTCTTTCTATATATAGAAACATCACATATCCTCTCCTCCCCACTTCTTCAATATGCACGTCCTATCTGCATCTATATATCCTCTAGTCTATTTATCTTAATGACAACCTCGTTCTTTCTCTTTCACCCCATCTACCTACCCTTGTTGCTATCAAGACATTTTATCATACTATGTACCATAAATTCTCTTTCTTAGTTACCCCATCCTTCCTATGACATATCCTTAACACGTATCGTAACCACTTATTATATGCCCTCTAAGATTCTCTACTTCAACCTTCTATGATTCTTCATTCATTTACAATTTATCTATTGTCCTAAGTACCTATGTACCATTCTACTCAGGTATATATACTATGATACCATTCTCTCATCATACCTCTATAAGTGGCCTATATACTATATATAACAACAGGTCAAACAATATATAAAAGCATATACCTATAACAGAGCCCTCTACGGGTAGATATAGCCTTTTTATAAAAAGGTAATTACAGACAGGCGTGTAAACACACATAGCCTCCTTTCACCTATGATAAAGGTGAATGCATGTACACTACCAATACAATGGAAGTCCTTGTTTTATATATACATAAGCATAGATAGCTGTGTGATTATATGCCAAGTCATGTCCTTGCACAGGTGCACACAACATAAGTAAAAGTGTGCATTCCACGAGAGGGATCCAAACAGGCTGAACACAAGCAATATAGTCACCCACAAATACAATACCAAATATTCATAGCTTTTTACATACACAAATTGGTATATAACCAAATCAATCGACACCAAGCATAAGTATGTTATTTGAGTTATTTTCACCCATAGTGATATTATATTCATTCCTTTTATTTGCAAAACCCTTGTGAACCACATTAACCTACTTGTTCAATAGATAATGTATCAGTCTGCAGTACAGCTAGTCGTTTTATTGCAGCTACTTCTTCCTCTCTTTGAAATTCCTTTTTCCACATATTGTTATTGTTATTTAGGTGGACCTTAGTCTTTAACGCTGTGGTATTTCTATGTCGCCCCTCTTGTGTACTTCAATATGTATATATATATATATATGTTCAGTAAAACCTAAATATGTTTTTATCTATTCTTCTCCTATTTTATTATTTGCATGTGCTCAATATAGACCTTACTAAAGACTTTTAGAATTTTTGGCTCCGGTTTTTATGCTTTGGCACTGTTTGACTGTCTCTTACCTAAATTATAATAATAATATATCTAAATAATAACCAGAAATTACCTAATTACAATACTATAGTAAAATAAAGACAAGAGCACGTGGTATTCCCGGGCGGTGCACTGCTAACCATACTATGTTATATTCTCCAATACTCCTATTATCTATTACATTATACATAAAATGCATTAATATATGGAAGAGATTGCAGCACGTGGTATTCCCGTGTAAGATCCTTAACATAGTACTATCCAGCCCATAGCCGTTTAACTTTCCAGATCGGACGAGATGGGATGCTTTATGTTAGGTATAGCTGTAACCAACAGAATATAGTATGATAAAAATATAGATATATTGAAACTAAGAAATATTTTGACCTAAAAGACATTATATAATCATAGTAATATATATATACATAATGACGTATATAAGCATATCTTGGTATATAATGGTTGTTAGAGCAGGTGTAATCCATGTTAAAACAATTGTAAGCACTGTATATACAAGAGTTTGGTGTTTCTTTATTGCTTTTTATTGATTACTATGCCTTTAAAATTATGCATAGAAATACACCAAAGTGTAACTAAAAATATTTGTAACTAAAAATAAAGAAATGTATTACATCTAGTGTATATATGAATGGCTTTATTATAGCTTCTGCTTTCATTTTCACATATTCATAGGTGTAAACCAAAATAGATATAATACTTGGCTCTAGCTTATTCTAATGGCTGCGGCCATACCTAGCCGAAAGCACCCCATCTAGTCCAATCTAGGAAATACTGCAGTGAGGGACTACATGGGAATATCTCATACTGTAATCTTTTTCTTTTTGCCATAATTTATTTTTATATTATGCATAGTATAATATGATATATAAAATAGTTAGTGCTATAGTGGAGAGACCATGCGGAAATACCATATAGTGTATTTTTTATAAAAAAATCAAAAAAAATCTTCCTTTTAGTATCAGATATTCTTATGATGATTAAATTATAATTCCTTTTGATTTTTTCAACCTCCATTGTAGTTACTTTCCTCTTTACTTGGTCTGTATACCATTTCATTGTGCTATTATATAGGTTGATTCACATATTCATAGTTGGTATATTTCTATTTTCCTTTGCACAATCAAAAAGAACAACACTGATAATGCTTAGCAGGAGATGAGGTGTCCCAACGGTATTTGGAGGTAGGCAATGTTAGAAAATAAAAAGATGCTGCCCAAAACTAAAGAGAATGAGAAGGAAAATCACCAGAAAGTCTAAATATATTAGAGATAGGGTAGAATATCATGGTTCCACATATATAGTTTTTTTTTATTTGACTGCATCAACCTCTAGAATTTAACTGTGATGAAAAGAATACTTACTTTTCTAATTAAGATACAGCCTTAAGTAGTAATAATGCATCAGAGGTTATGGATTACTTTTTAATGGCAAATTGGATTAGATGACAACATGAAATAGCTGATATTGGGGCTTAATTGTAGGGAAAATATTGCCTATGAAATATTACATCATAATTACTTCAAATTTAAGATATAAACTCTAAGGCCCAAACTATCACTTAAATTATTCTTCATAAATTGAAATAAAAAAATATTAAAGTGTGTTACAAGACCGTTAACTCTGAATGAATATGTAATTTGGCTAAAGTCCTGATAGCAAGTAGATCATGAAACGATCAGTCTTATAATGGTTAATTGAATACCGTTCCCAACAGGTAAATTTAGTTGTCATTATGTACTTGAGGACTTGAATAATGAGGAAATTAGATGATGTGCCATTCAAATAAGGACATAATAGTATTATATTCTTGAGATAAAATCAGACAATTCCAATAGTCCCTAAGTGGTCTTTTGTAAACTGTAATAACCTGTAAGTTAATATTATTCTATCACTTTTCCTTTATTGTCTATTGATACTGATAATTGAATTGGGTATCAATTCATCCAAATTTCCAAAAAAAAATCAAGGATACCAATATAAACTGGAAAGAAAGACATGTAATATAATTGCTTTGTTCCATATATACTATGAAAATAAGGTACATGTGTGTGGATTAGATGATATGGCAATACTTGCATTGTCAGTTCTTGTGAAATGATAATACCAGGTTGCTTATCTTACTGATGAGCTGGACTTATATTGTGAAATGATCATACTGGATCATTTATCTTACTAATGGGTCAGACTCAAATCAATGCATGTTCCCACCGATATTTTTAGACAATTCAGTACTGATCTTGCATATTTTTTCCATTTAGTGTTTCCTGATCTGTCATAATCTAAATGTCTTCTCCAATCCTTGCTTATAGGCATTTTCTAGTATTGGTAGATTTTTTCCATTCAGAGAAAGATCATCAGTTCAATGGGGGAGATACATTTAATAGAATTAATATTGATGTTAAGTTATAATAGATTTAATTTTATTATTTAGGTTATAGGTAGGTATTGTAATGTTAAAAATCCGAGCCCAGTATTTCAGTATTTCTACAATATTTTCCATCATCACAACGATATATATTTAGATGGTTGTTCAGATATCATAACCATTATTATATGCATGCCTTATTTATTGTGTTTAACATGTCTTTATAGCGACACACTTATATGGTATATGTTAACATTATAGTGGTTTAAACATGTTGCCACAATCTGCACCATTCACACTATTTAGCAAAGGAAATACCAGAGACAACAACGTATCTTAAGAATTTGTTTTCGTACTCAATTTAATGAAAACCGTTTTGATTTGCATAGTTATTGTGGTAGTGGGCATTCAGAGTTTCATCTATTAAATACTTTTGCTGTTTAGAAGCTTGCTTCAAGAATAAAAATATCTTGAACATAACTGATATTATTAAAACATATTTTCAGTACGTGGTACAGCTAGAGTAGATACATTTTATTAGTCATACACTGGGAGATATGAGCATACTCTCTTTACAGCTAGGTTAGGTTTGGTATATAATGTACATAATAGGTAAACCTAGAAAGCATGTCCGTTTGTATAAATATGCATGTTAATGAGAGAAGTGACAGGGCTAACGATTATAGATACAGGATATCATGACCATATATAGTATATGCATATATATCCAAGTAATAAATAATTAGGAGATTAAGTCGTAAAATATATATACACGTATCCATCTAACATTTTAAAAAAATCCACATCCAAGACATGTCTATGTTCATTGGACATTGAATAACTCTATTTAAACCAATATCAAACCATCTTGTAGAAATGTTGATGGTTTTATATAAATATCATACTGGCTTTTTTGGAATTCGACTTCCAGAGCCAGTCAACCATACCAAGGCTACCCAATAGTTATCTATTTTCTGTGCAAATGAAAATATTCTCACATGTAGAATTAAGACCTATCAGTAAAAACATAAAACACCAAAGAACAACCAACAGAACCAGCTGTTTGGTGCCTGGCTGTAAAGTAATGCATGGTCAGCTCGAAGCATGCATTCGAAAAAAAGGAATATGAACCATTCATAGAATACTTGTCGCTTCCCCCAGGTTAACCAATCACACCTGCCAAAATTTGTCTTTCAAAATATAGTGATAGGCATGAACCCTGTGAAGAAGACCAATCACATCAATCGAAAGGCCATCCAGTTATAATGAATATCAAAGTGAAAAAAAAGTAATAAAATCGCGAATATATACATACACATGTGAATGTGTAAGCATACATCACTATATATGATATCATTCCAACTTATAACATTTTGACCCATTTGGCCCAAATTGACAAAACAATAGTGATCACAAGCATAGAGATACATATCCCATAAAAGGGCCATAGATTTTCTACGGATTGAAAGGGTACCAAGACATTCATTCCAAACAGTCCGGCAATCTGCAGGCGTGGGGGAGAGACATAGAAGGTAGTATGTAGGTTGTGCATGTAAGTACTATATACTGCTCAGTATTAATAATATCTTCATGTCCTGATGAGAGTGGGGCCATAATTATCTTAAGGCAAATGAATAATACACTATTGGTTAAGAAGCAAGGAGTAGCAGTGCGCTTGAACAGATGCCATAGAAATAGTAGAAAGATAGAATAGTAAGTCAAATAACACATGAAGGTGGACCCAG
>NAOQ01000408.1:1150-13136 GCA_002751075.1 Ichthyophonus hoferi
ATGTATGTATGTATGTATGTATGTATGTATGTATGTATGTATGTATGTGTGTGTGTGTGTGTGTGTGTGTATGTGTATGTGTATGTATGCATATATGTATGTATGAATGTATGTATGTATATCCCTCTATATATATATCCTAGTCCTCTGTCCCTCTCCCTATCCCCTCCACATAATACTATAACATGGGAAGCCGTCTACAGCCTGTTAGTGTATCTATGAATCACCTCATTATACCCCAATAGTCTATATATAGTAGATATTATATGGAGTATAGGAGGAGAGAGAGGATATAGATAGTTAAAGGGTTGAGGTGGGAGATGTGTGGTTGTATAATCATGGTTATATATATAGTCTTGTTGTTATATACACTCATTCATGTTCCTTCTTATATATAATATCGTCTGTCTGTGCATAATGATACATCACATATTACATGCAATCCAACTTACAGCTCCGCTGTATTATAATATTGATGTTTAATCGTTAAATAGATAGATATATTACTACTACCAACTAAAGAAGAGTATTATACTGTTTATAATGTTGTATATATATAACATACTATATTATTATATATAATAATATATATATGCTATCAAAGAAAAATCCCTTGTAAACCAGGCCAGGACCCCACTGGACTATATTTAACACGCCAATAACTACCTAGTATTATAATATTTTAGCCTAGCAAGGGGTTCTATTGCATAATAAAATTACAGAGCTGTCAGTATAACCCTTTAGTGGCGACATAAAATTGTATGTTGGGACCGAATCTCCCGCCATTTTGGACCAATCAGTTAATAAGAATAGCAATATTTAGCCAATTATGTGGTGGTAATAATGATATGTAGCCAATCCCCTTAGCATAGATGAATTAAAATAGTATGTACTGGGTTCGAAAATTGAGAAAAATAATTACATTTTTATATGTTTATATATATATTATGCTTATATTATGTTTATATTATGTTTACATTATGTTTGTATTATATCTACATAAATACAATGTTTATATTATGTTTATATTGCATGCATCTATATATATATTATGTTTCTATATACATATATTATATTTATATTATTTATATATTAAGCTTATATTATATCCATATATACTATTTATATTATTTTTATATACTATATTAGATCCACAAATTCACATATACTATTTATATTAGATTTCTATATTGTATATTTATGCCATATCTATATATATATATTATTTATATTGCGTATTTAAATTATACATTTATATTTTGTCTATATACGCTGTAACTATATAAATGTAGATTTGTATCTAATCGGCTCTCCATGACCTAATTAATATATTTATTTATTTTGCAACATATGTATGCATATATATTTATACATAGAGTAATTTCCAACAGAATTTGAAATGTTTACTGTCTGGTATCATATTTTGTATAATAATATAATAATATATAGGGCCAAGTAATGCATTTACATCATATTATGTGATTTATAATAGACTTTGGAAGAATGGCAATTAATAGCCAAAAACAAATTGTTACAAGATTGTTAACTACGAATAAACATAGTTCTACTGAAACCCCGATAACAAGTAGTAATGCAATGATCAGTCTTATTTTAGTTATAACAAGTAGTAATGCAATGATCAGTCTTATTTTAGTTAATCAAATATCATTTGTTAACAAGTGGGTCGATCTTGTCAATATATAGTATGCGGTATATGAACACCTTTAAATCAATGAGGAAATTAGTTAATTCACTATTTAAATAAGGACACACCAGTATTTAAGTATTGCGGTAAGATCAGGTAATTCTAGTGGGTTTCCGTGACCTATCGTGAATTGAATTAGTCAACAATAATTTTTACAATCAGTCTCATTTACAATAGTGAATACAACCGACTATACAGGCGTTAACTGCAGTTGACATGCATGATAAAGATCGGAAAAGTATGAAGGAAATAACTAATCAAGGCATCTGGCTCACCCGGATATGTGTGGCAACCCTGCATGCCTGTGTCCATATACAATATCCTTATAAGCAAATACAAATATATTCGGGACATACAAACCTTTGCATTCATTTATTAGTTGCTAAACAACATCATAATATATCTATATATAGTTCTATTATACAACAGCCAATTGGCAACCCCAAAGCCTGTGAACAAGTCATTAGAACTAGCATAGTTTGTTATAGGGTTATGAACCCAGCATTATTCCACTACACTACTCTGCTACACGCATATTCTTAAAAAGTTATAGACTAATCCATTTCCACTGCAAGGCAGCTCAGCTACACAGAGGACAATGAGTCTCTAGCCATTTAAGACAGGCAGCAACTCAATGTTCTATAATACAGTAAACCTATCGCTCTTTTTCCTTTATCCATGGAAATAGCAGTTTTGACAAACCAAGAAGTACCTTTTGTCAACTCCCTTGACACCTTCATTTTTTTTTTTTTTGGAAAATCTCCAAAAAAAACTTACCAGCATTACAGACATTATTGATTATATAGGACATTTACCGCTCAACACACCTTACCCAAACATGATAGATACAGATTAATCACCGTTTTTTATTGAATCCCGACCACAAGACACTCCACTACTAGAGTTTCCAACTTTAAAAATAACTCATCGTCCAGCTGAGCTACCCACTACTGTTAAGTGACATGAAAATATGGTCGTGCAAATTTATCAACAACATGAAAAATGTATGCAACTGCAACAAATGATGACCCAACTCTTACAAAAATTGGCCATCCAGGAAAGCCCATTTGGTATGATACCCACTCAACCAGTTCATCATCTGGCGCTATATGTATAACCAGTTGCATCACCCCCTGCACAATATACCCCATCTATGTTGATCCATTCTAAACCCTAAGTGGAGACTCGTTTGAAAACTCCCTTTCAGTCCAAAAGCACTCATCTCTGGCTCCTGACCCATCAAACTGCACCCACAAGTAACAACGTGCCACAATTTGTGTACTGCCTCCCATAACATCATCCTTCTTACAATCTAGACAACCTTCATCGCCATGTATCCAGCCATTTTCAGCCAATATGGGTGCTCAGTCCCTCAACAATCTTACCAGGCATCCATCCATTGCTAATTGATCCTACCAAGAACTTTCAGTAATCAACATTCAGTGCCTATTCTTTCTACCAGTGGCGTAAAGATATTTATGTCTTCACCATATATGATAGATAAATCACATGCTATTGTAATGCTTCAACCATTGAAAAAACGTTAATATATTCAGACAAGTGGTACTCATTTTATTGATGAACGTCTGGCATGCTACTATCTAAATCACATGCTAGATGCATCAGAATGTGAATATGCCACCTTAGAGTATACTAACCCTCAAGAATTTGTCTATGACCAAATGGTAAAGCTGGCCAACAAGATTTTTGGAGTAATCTCTGCTAATATTATTATAGGATGACATTATAACCTCCTAAACATCAAGATAGGAAGAGGTGAGTTAACTTCTATGCTCATAGCATGATACAAAGTCACTGCCACTAAGTTACACAGCACTATTTATAAAATGTATAATGATTTAATTTTGGCTACCACTATTTGAGTTATTTACAACATACCTAGGTATGAAAGCGTGGTTGCATGGTTGAAGGCCCAAAATGACGATTCCCCCTCATGACAAACAATTATTCATGCAATTAAGTTTTACAAACATAAAGAGGATTTTTAGAGGTCAACTCAAACTATCCCTGTCAATTACAAACCACATCACTCTAATGGCAGGTCTTACAGCAATGGCAAACGCAAAACTGGGGCAGGTCCAATGACAACTTTTCCAAAACTGACGGGAAGCCTAAAAATTCGGAAATTTTCAAAACAAACTACATTTCACTGTGATTATCATCCTGGGAAGTATATTTACCACAACACAGTAGATTGTAACCAACATAAAGCAATCAATTTTTTTTGACAAAATAGGAAGAAGTTACAACAAATAAAGCAGCAACAACAGACCAACATGGGCATTATCTAACTTCACGGTTACTTCATCAAATATCCCATTATCTCACTTGCACATGCAGGCTCATTTACTGCAGCATTGGTTTTACTAAAGGGAAGCGTTATGCTAGACTCCAGTGCTAGCATATATGTCTGCTCAAAACTGGAAGCATTTACACATACATTCTCATAAACATTCTAATTGCAAGGGCTGATAATAACCAGACCAATGCAACACCGACAGGACTCTGTCAAATTGAGATTACATTTGACCATGCAAATTATTGCATTGAAACCAGTGCTCTATGTGCAGTCAGTTCCTACAAACTTATTTTTTATTCCTGCTTGAAGCAGGCTAGATGTCATCACCACTTTTTCAACCAATTAAATGATGGCTATATTTGATGGTCACGCCACTCTTATTGGTCAACCCTACAGAAACAATTTCTATCTTCTTAATGCTGACATTGTCCTTTCGTATACCCCTCCTTGTAGCCCAATCCTGGTAGCAGAGCCAAGCATCAACACTATTAAGGTTATATGCCTTGCCACATGGGTAACTTATGACACTGCCCATATTCCATCAACTGCAAGTGTTATCACACAAGCATTGTAACATAATCGCTTTATGCATCCATTAGATACATGTCTTTGGCAGGCTTTTCTGAACTTCAAGAAACCATTGCCATCAACAGACAGCTTGTCATTCAACAATTGCGCTATGTTCAAAATTATTAGAGCACAATTCCTATCCAGAATCATACACTTATCCCGTCTACAAGAGTGAATATGCAGTGACATCACTGGCCTACTGAGGAAATCCATAGACAATTTCTAATGGATTGTGACGTTTATTTATAATTTTATGCAGTATACAATTGCGTTTTGCATGACGAAGAGGTGCAATATCTCAAATATTTCCATACGTTCACAGCGGCAGTAGAATAATTCTTATGCTTCCTCAAAATTGCCCACTTGTTTGCTAATTGAGGACACAAGTATCTTGACATAAAATTTCAAAGGTATTTTTGTAAGAAAGGTATTACACAACTAACTACCTTGCCAAATAAATGCCCCTTCTGGCAATGGTAAACACGTAAATAAGCCATCAAATACTGCAAATGTCATGGACATCCTTAACTCAGGTAGACATGCCAACTCAGTTCTGGAGTTGCACTTTCTGTGCCGCAATCTACTCATAATATGAGCCCAACCACAGCTGTATCCAATGAAACAATGCCATATGAATTATGGCACAAAACCAGGGCACCAGTAAAATGAGTGTATACCTTTGGCTGTATAGTCTACTATAGACTTGGTGATATCACCATAAACAAGAAGTTCTTTCCTAGAGGATGGCTGGGATTATTTCTAGGATATGACATCCTAAAATTAGGATAATAGTAATAGACTGGATCACCTTTGGAATCACCATCAGGCACATTATCTTTTTCAAAGGTCAGTTTCCCAACACAAGGCACCAATCCAAATTCATGAAACTAGGTCCTTTTCAAATTATTGTAGATAGATATTTCTATGGAAGGTATGACAGCAGAAGGAAAACTGACTTCTCATCCATCACCGGTTATCAGACAATCCTAGTGGGTTTTTGTAACCTATCGTGAATTGGATTAGCCAATAATAATCTTTAGAATCAGTCCCATTTACAAGATTGAATACAACTACACAAGTGTTAACTGCAATTGACATGCACAATAAAGATTGAAAAAGTATAAATGAAAACGAAAATAACTAATAAAGGCCCCCGCCGCTCACACATATGCAGTTCCCAGCACCTTTTTATTAAATTATATGTATATAACAATGACATCATTATTGCAATATCTAATCCACCATTGGCAGTCACATACGATAATCAGTGTTGAGATCTATCACTTCTGAAATCAGGAAACTGTCTACTAACATTAAATAGTGACAATAGTTATTAGTTGCATCGTAACATAGCACTCCTTACTGACCGTACGCACTGTGTTATAAGCACTATCACACTCAAACACACTAAGGCAGGAGTACTTCCTGAACTCATTACTGAATACAATCGCCAATAATAAATGGGCCATTCATACATACGTGGCCCCCGGCACACCCAGGTATATGCGGCAACCCCGCATGCCTGTGTACATGTACACTTACACAAAAACTTTGCATTCATTTAATATTTTTCAAACAATATCGTAAGACATATATCTAGTCCTCTTATACAACACTCTATTGGAGACCCCAAAGCCTGTGCATAAGTCGTTAGAACTATCACAGATTGCTATAACATATAACTCATCAGTGTCAAGATAACTACACTACATACCATAAGCAAAGTAACTTGGTCATCATTATCTAATTAATTAATGCTGTGCTGTGCAGTATTCTATACATAAAATGCTATATTTAGAAAGTATAAAAAGGTTCAGTATGGGCCAAATTGGGAACTCCTGAATTTGTAGTGATACTGAATAAAGGCTATTTGGTTTTTATCGTAAATTCTCTGCTTGCAATAGTCGGCTGCCACTCTTAATATAAGTGCGATAATTATTACACATGCTGCAATCAACACAGCATAGTTTAGTATCTAAGCCCTCTTCCTCTAGCAATAATATCACAATATTTCAACATAAACAACCAAATAAAATCTATATATATATATATATATATTGTAGTTAGTTATACTCCAGGGATAGAGCAGATAGTGGCTGTACCCTGGAGGATATTAAAAATACATGTATTTGTATAATCAACCCAGAATGAGAGATATTTATATTAAAATTAAAGTATTTATAATAGGAGACAGATCAGGTAGTGGCAGTACCATGGAGGATATTAAAATATGTATTTATATAGTCAACCCAGGATGAGAGATATTTCTATTAAAATTTAATTATGTACGGTATGAGGTAGATTAAGTAGTAGCCGTATCTTGGTATCTGTCACACATAAACCAAGCATGGATATCTGATCATCTATTAATTCTGTTATGGTAACGGGTAATTATAGTACCCCGAAGCCATTATTTTATACTTTCTTTGTCTGAATGGATTTCATTTAGAACACTATATTACGCTGTATTACGTTGTATAATATTACATTATATTATATTGCATTATATTCGGTTATACCATGTTATATTATATTATATCTATAGTTTACAATAAGTCAAGCAAGCCGATCATGTTGTAGCTACAATATATACACTCAAATGTAGATAGTATATAGGGATGCGATTGGTACAGTTCGGCTAATCAGAGGCCAGAAATTGTTTCTCTGACAAAGATCTCTAACGGCTTGTAAATATACAGCATGCCAGAAGTTAAATGAATGATTAGAGGCTAGTAGTGGGTTGCTAATACGTCACAATATAAAAGTAAGATAATACAGTAGTATAATAATATACAATTATAAAAGTATACTAGCATATATTCAGACCATGACAATCCATCAATCACAACTCTTTTATTTATATCAATATTATCGTTCTTTCCCATCCGATCTATTCCAATAGCGAAATCAAATTCCAACCCTAGACAATCTAGTAAAGCTCTCCAATCGAATTGATTTTTACCCATCCCATCTTACCAATAGCTACTAATAATCTAAACAATTTGCTACATATCATACAGGGCATTATAGTTCATACTAATTTTAAAAGTAACAGCAAGGATATGTGATTGGCCTGCCTTTCCTTTTAATGAAAGAATCCACCAATGACTACCAACTAATAAGCAGTCGCCGATCAAAACATAACCTATAAGCAGCCAATCAAAAGATGGAATCGTAGTGTAATATTAATGGTGATTATGACAAGGGTATGTATTGGTCGAAGATCATCAAATTTCACTTTCAGCTGGGTCCTGGAATTCCTGGATTATATCAGCTAGTCGGAGAACCAATAGAAACGAAGATAAAGAAATAGGAATACAACAAGGCCCACAATCGCTAGAGGGCCGTACTTACGATAGAGCTCCTGTAGTAAGGGTTAAGTGTGAGTAGAGGGTGGCTAGGGTACAGCGTGGATAGGTTAGGTGATGGTATATGGTATATCTACTGTAGTATAAGATCTTGTATCTATCCCCATATAGCTATAACCCCCTCTCTATACTATATACAAAGATAGACCCCCACCTGTAAATTGACGTATTTGGCATCCTTTAAATAGGCCTTGCTATCTTCTTTCATTTGAAAGGCCATGTCCCCAATCTCTGTAGAGGGGGATTAGTATATATATATCAGTCACATACTAGCACATACTATACCCTATACTCTACTTTATAACTTATAATACCCTATACTATACCCTGCACTCAACAATAGCCATATTATAGCCATACTTACTATCCAACTTTTCCCCCCTTCCTATAATTTCTTGAATATTCTGGGTCATAACCCTTTGTACATCTTGTAATTCTGCATTTAATCTATTAACCCCCCCCTGGCCTTGGCGGGACCGTCCATATTGGTAGCTACGTTTAATTTTTTGCATTACTGTGTCTATGGGAGGGAGAGGGTATAGGTTAGCATGTATGATAGGAGGGAGGATGGTGTACAAGATAGTAAATATCATAGTATGTATTTTGATGCTATAGTATGTATTATAGTATGTACTATAGTGTACGGGATAGTACAGAGGCGCAAACATTCCACTATGATAATTCCTCTTATACACCTTGCAATATATAATCTATCCAATACCCTCTCAGATAAAGGTCATACCATATAAAGCAATAATCAGTAAATAATTGAGCATGGGTAGGCCCATATATAGGTAGCACGTGCTTACCAAAAGTAATAAAAGCATAGGGCCTGGCAGCAGTGCCCACTTCATGGCCATAGGCCGACTGGAATTCTGCCTATATATAGTAACGGTTAGTGTTCAGCATATATGATATTATCATACATACATATATACATACATACACCTTTACCTCTACCTCTATACTACACCTTATACCCTATATTCATTACTCCTATATCCTACCCACCTGTAACTCCTCGAGGTACTGGAAGGCAGTGTTCTTAGGATAATTACCATCACAGAGGACAAGATAACATACGTCATGTTCAATAATATAGCTGAAAAGGGAGTATAGGTTAAATATGTATATAATATAGTATAAAAGAATATAGTACAGTATAGTGTAGTAGAATATAGTATATATATGCATTAGGCAGAGGCCACGTTGCATGGCAACCAGTAAAATACATTGATTAAAACCATGTGACCAATAGGTATATAGATACGATGTAAGTAAAGTACTGCCCAGTAAGAAGTATTAATATAAAGTACACATCAATTAAATAGTAGCAAAATAGGCTACCATTAATAATCCTGGGGGACCAATAATATCTTCTCTTAATAACCAAATCTACAAAAATACACGCATATATATTATTATAATCGCATAATAGCATAACCTATACGGTGCGAGATAAATCAATCAAGCCTCCCCTGCAACTTACTGGAAGCACATTGGTCCCGTATCAATGGAGAGGCGGGCTGGGCTACTAATGCTCAGCTTCTTAAATAGCATCTTAGCTTGATTCTTATAAGGTCCTAGGTCTCTATCCGTCTATATAAGAAAGGAGAAGGTGAGGGTGTGGGAAGGTGTTATGATAATAATATAGTGATATAATAGGATAATAGTACAATAATATAGTATATAGTAGTATAATAGTACAATAGTATAATAAAATAATAATAATAGAATAATAGGATAACAGGATAATAGTATAACAGTAAATTGTATAATAGTATAATAATACAATAGTATAATAGCATAACCCTCTATACTCCATTTACCTAGCTACATATAAAGACATACTAGTACCACTATCCTTCCTTCTCTCGCTCTATGCATTGGGTCACCCCACCACCTAATAACATTTAACATCATAGCATATACATCATATTTGGTAGAAACCCTCCCCTTCTCCCCTGACTCACACTCTCATCTTCCATAGAGGCTGCTAGGGGAAGGCCATCTATGACCCTCGCTATCATTGTCATTAACATCATCTACGGGTAGGGAGAGGTTAGTTGAGTATCATAAGGGAATTAGAGCTAGTAAGGGAACTGGTACTTCTCATACTAAGTCTCTTTCCCCCACCTCTAACCACCTGGATGTTCACCTAACAACATACGATACGTAAATATATATACATATACATATATGCATATAAATATGTACAAATATTATACCTTGTATTAATATTACAGACAATTCCACCCTATCTGTAATGTGTATATTGTAAAACGAAAAAATAGTACATATAATAGTGTTAGAATAAACGATAAACTAAATTTAAGTCCAAATTATTTTCATACTATTTCTTATTGGTGTATATAAATTAAATCTATTTTATTCTTCTATATATAGTTACTAAGATCATAGTGAATATATGTCAATATTATCCCAAATTATTTCAAGGTTATTTTTAAATTATCTCATTATAGTTGTAAATTCATTAATAAATTGCAAAAATATATACAATTTCAGATAGACCTTGGGATATGCAAGCTACGATTAATTATACTTTCAGGATAGTTGCAAATGGTATGCAAATATTGATTTAGATAGTGTTACAATAGTTTTTGGCGGCTGACGTTGTAGAGATGTAGTAATCTATCTGTAAAGATATAGTCAAAATATTGAATATTTTCGCTTTGTTTAAATTTTTATATATTTATATATATAATTTTACACTATTATTTTTTAAATGTAAAAGATAATTATATTTCTACCAAGTGAAATATGAATTAATAGTGTGAGTGTAAGTGATGGTATTATCTTACTTAAAACCACTTAATATAAAATCATATTTACAATTTAGGTTTAACATATAAAACAGTAAATTAATAAATAACCCCGTCAAGTAAATATTTATGCATAGTCCCAATATTTCAAGTATACTTTTTAAAAAAATATAAAGAGAAAAACATTAAATGCAATCTATAGGAGGAGATTGAAAAGGTACATGTAGCCTATGGCGACATATATGCTTTAAAATATTTAAAAGTTAAAAATCCAATCGACTATGGTTACGTATTACAGCCGGAAATAATTCGACAAATCCCTACATAAATGGACATTTTGAATTATAAAAAATAATAGAAAAACGAAATGGAATAATAAAGAGAAAATTGGAAGAAATTTACATTTTTTCTATTTTTACTAAAGGAATTGTTTTTTTATATTCAAAATGTCCAGTTATTGTAGGGATCTATCCATTTATGAAGGGATTTGTCAAATTATTTTTGGGATTTATCGCTCAATTTTGGGATTTCTCCATTTTTTTCTGGGATTTGTCATTTTATTTCCGGGAACCCCTGTAATAATTAATAAGTTATCCTACAATGATCCCAATGCATATCATGGTAATAGGAGTGGTAATTAGGATTAGAAAATATACACGAGCCTACTATCACTGTTATATTTTTATAGTACATTACCCTACACTGTATGATATGTCATTAGACCTTTTCACCTAATATAGGGCATAGGTCCAATCAAAGACACTTAAAATAATGTAACTAATGATAATGTGCCTTTGAAATTTACTAAGATAAGGATAATTCAGAAGGGAGAAACTTAAATTGTCAGCTTAATTATAACTTTCCCTTTAAGCTTTAAAATCTTTTCATTTGGATAAATTAAGTTGTATCTTGATACTGTGTTAGATGCTTGTGTAAAGGTTAATTATTATTTACAATATATATATTTTTACTTGCTCCTAATTGGTCCCAGTGATAAATGCTGATTGCTATCATGCGTTGCCAAGCTTGCTGCATCAATCGTCTATTGGATTGGTGGGATTGAAATCGGCTTTCCAGTTTCATTTGAGACTATTAATTAATGCAGCTTTCATTTTCAATGAGCTATTTTATTATCATTATTTATTATTGTCATCGACTGCTCATAAATCTTAATTATTTACGTGTATACTAAGAAGAGAGTGTTTAGACAAAAGTGAGTGAAGATGTTATCTAAAATACA
>NAOQ01000408.1:13549-36484 GCA_002751075.1 Ichthyophonus hoferi
CTTGAGCATATCTTAGTATTGAATATGTGATAGATATATATGTTGTTGTTTGCTGCAGGACCCTGCCAATATACCTCATATAGTAATCTCTATATAGGGCTACTTCTTATAGATGATTGTAGATGAGGATATGTAAGTCACACAATATAAGATTAAAGTATCGATTCCGTTCTGTTGGGAATAATAAGTGGAGACAGTCGTTCTTATAGTCTATATTTGTTTAGGAGAGGGAGTACTAACTTAAAGGGCATTTAAACGTCTCCCTCTCCGTATACGGAGTACCGATATGCTAAGAAATAGTCTTATTTTGAAACAAGTAGAGAGGACCTGTCTTAAGCAGGATGCCTAATCAATGAGTTATCTGAACCCAAAACTTGCGGTCTGAAATAGCTTACTCTAATAGCAGGACCTCTACCATTGGCTAGCTCAATTTTGAGGCATCATCTTGGATGGCCATTTAACACCAACGGATTGAGCTAGCTCTCTTTCCAAGCTTCATATATCAGAATAATTGCTAATAATATTAAATAATTATAGCTATATAAAGAAATAGCCCAATTATTTAAATATTCCTGTTTAACATGAGATATTAAATTAGTGTGAAGGAGGACTGTTTTGTAATTGATAGTAATATTAAGCTAATAGAGATGCAATCTAGGTTGTTAGGAATTATAGTGTGCTGGAGAAGGCTAACCAAGTAAGGATGATAATGGGGATGAGGAAACACGGGGATTGGGGATGTAGTAGGGTGATCTCGAACAGTAGCCGCTATCATCGTAGTATTTAAGGTCCAAACACATATGGGCAGGCCAATAATCTTAAATAAGCAGAATAAATATAAGAATACAGGATATATAGCATAGATGGACTGAGGAATGTTATAGGGAAGATGGACCATTTATGAAATATATCTCATAACACAATAACTCTAGTCATAATTAATTAATTAACACTGAGTGATTAAACTCTTAATAAATAAATAAAGTAATAAATAAGAAGAAACATATTGATCCAGCATAGATACTGTATATAGACTGTAGATCAAGAGTCACCAATCTGTCTCAGACAACATTTTCATACTTTCTAAATAGAGTAATTTATAAATAGAAGATGCTGGGAATAAGAAGTAGAAACAAGAGCGCTCCTGTAACCTGTATTCGTTTAGAAGGAGAAAGAATATCGAATTAGGGGGCATTTTAACGTTTTCCTTTGCCTACACAGAGTATAGATATGCCAAGGCACTTTTTATTATTATTAAACAAGTCAGCAGGACTTGTCATAGACAGGATGCCTAAACAATATACTATCTGAGCCCTAAAAAGTATGATCGGAAATGGCGTAGCCGCTTGTTCTATCGAGTATCCATCGATGAAGAAGCAAGGCCCAGATTGATTAATTTGGAGATAATCTCAAATTGCACGTGGCGTAAATGCAAAGTACCAAATCCATATATACTAATGTTAGAAAACACGTCAATAATTTGGAGTCTTTCTGGGGGCCTTCCGAAAGCTGGCTTTATTTTTGTAATTCTGGAATACGTAGTAGAGGGACCAGGCTGGTCTTGTAATTAATCGTTTGCACCGTGATTAAACTATTATTAAATAATAGCACAGCTACGCCTTATATACCTACTAGACGTTCTATTTAATTGTTGCGTTGTGTTTGCTTAACTACAATCTACTGAAAAATTGATGATAATCAAACCTCATTGCAGTCAACTCGGGCTAAAGTGGCCTGAGTTTAAAAATTGTTAATCGTTTGCAAAGTGTTGATGTTCTATTGAGTAGTTGCATCTATCACTTAGGTGTACTGGCCTCATAAACCAATTCTACCTAAACATAATTTATGTACGTAGAGTAATAATATTTGATTCTACGTAGTATTGTATGTTTTGTTTACCTACGATAAAACTAAGAATCTCTAACAATTCCACCTTTGGAAATTTGTTCCCGACTCAAGGTTGATTGACGCGGTATCTTAGTGTACGATGTTCATTTCTCTAGACCTTGTGAATCCTTCTATAGTAATGAATTAGCGATAGATATTTAATCGTTAATATTTGTAATCATATCAGTATTTTTGAGGTATTTTATAATTTCCATTTTACATTAGTCTGCACAAATGTATTAAAATATTATGTACTAATTTGTATTGCAAGCAATGCAACAATTATTGTGTATTATTGCCACCATGTCTGTATCACCCACTCTACAATCTTTCTAAATACCATCCCTGTAAATAGTCTGGTATACAAACATGGTATAACCCTACCATTACATATATATATTACTCTGCCAGTTAAAAGGATGGTTGGCAATGGTCTATGTGAGATAAACTTGAAATTTATAAATATCCAATGAGAGGCTTTAAAGTGTGTTTAATAAAAATCTCTAAAAAATTAAATTAAATATATGATTAAGATTTGAATTTACATCATCCAAAAAAAACACCAGTAAGCAAGTCCTACCACTGTGCAATTAAGAGACACATTTTTTTTGTCCTGATTGTTTTGGGCTTACAACAATCAATTAGTGTAACGGTGATAAAATTGAACCAGTCATCAAATCCAATACATGATCTGGGATATGTTAGGACTGTTGTTAGGTCACGCAAAATCATCATTAGTTATTATATTAACCTAAATCATTGTATACCTATACCATATCAAGCCATCAAAATCGATAAAACGAAGTGCATGCACTCCAATAAAATTTATGGCGTCCATTGCAGAATTGATTACAACTCCAACACTGCCGGGTGGATATAGCTTTGAAAGATTTATTGATAAAAGTGGTTTAGTCAATAAATGTATATGTTCTATCTGCTTTAACATTCTACAAGACCCTCTAGTCATTCCCTGTGTACATAATTTCTGTTCTAGGTGTATCCAAAAATGGCTTGCTCAAGGGTAGGTTTAACTGTTGACGTATTTGGTCATAATCACTGTTTTTCTGCTAATGATTCCCTACTATAAATGTTTATATATCATTATAATTTTGGATAACAAATAATAAAGTGAATCCCCTTTACTTTCTTAATGCATTTAGTAAAGCAAGTTTTTATTTATGGCATGTTAGTGCTGAATCGTAACGTTAACAAAACACAACAATTATTCTCCTTTACGGACCCAATTTATCTACTGGCCCCATCGATCGCAAGCAGCTTAATGCCACACAGCTGATGAAACGTAATTGAACATTCTTCAATCTATATAACAACCTAAAACTAAAATGCGAAAATAACACTGCTGGCTGTGAAAAAATCGTTTTTGTAAGAGATATCAGGAAACCTGTTTGTATCGCTCTGTATATTGTAGACATGTGGATTACAACCTATCAGGTCTAGTCAATTGGGTAAACACACTGAATCTCTTTGGATGCACCGTCTCCAGGAATGAGAACAGTGCCAGGTTACTCCCAAGGTAATAAATTAAACTATTCTATAGACACATGCCACTCATGATTATAAGAACGAGTAAGTAAATTAGTGTATTCTTAAATATTATATTTCAACATAAAATGTGTACTCTAACCAATTTTTTTTAAATTAAATTCCTTGGTCTTGAGAATACCCTTCCAACCGAGTACCGATTCGCCATCTATTCTTTCCATACTATATATGTGTGTCTATATATATTTTCAACGTTGAAAAAAATTAAAAGTTGTTGACATTGATCATTTTTATGCTTGAATCAGAGGTGTGAATTGAACATATGCTCTATATTTTAAAGGTTTATAAATACGAAGGCTATCTAAAAAACCAATTATCATTTAATACAATCTAACCATTACTGGTTACATATTAGTCTATGAATAATAATAGACTTAAAAGAAATTCGAATTTCTTTTTTTCATTTTATCCTTGATTTCATTCCTATATTGAATTATTGTCGGTAGTGAAGGGGCATGGGCAAACACAAGGACATCATATGCCCAGAGAGTCTAGTGGTTTGTGATTGTAATAAAATTGGGCCTCGCCGTCTTTTTGAATATCATTGTAATAATGAGTATTCAGATATCATCATTGATTGTCCTACTGTTGATTTTACTAAACGTCTAAGAAGAGGAGACATGACTACACATATAACAGAACCAAAACATTTCATGCTTCTGTATTATCAGGTGAGTCATTTTTCTTTCTATACATAAATTATCCTGTGTAGCTGGTACATTAATATTGACTTATGCTTAATAAGATGTATTCTACTTCGATTAACTCTATTAGTTTTTATTATACTTGGAGTATCAATGATCTTATGTACGTACACCCGTTATATTTTTCTTTGTTCTTTTATTCTTAATTTTTTCCGTCTATTAATGTTAATTATCACGGTATCCAAACCAAAATTGTCAAACACAGTTTTACTAATATTTCCACATAATATTTACTCTTCTCCCACCTCATAACTGGCATGTACTAATTAAAATCCCAATCCATTTCAATGTTACTTATATTCATCTTCATCTTAATGTATAAACTGGTGCTTTTCCGCTTGCCCTCCCACTTTCTCTTTCATATCTTTAAATTATTCTTCTTCTATCTATTATTTTATTGCTTGTTGACCTCCATAATCAGAAAAGACACTCTGTCTGTGAATACTATAGGTTGTGTTTTACAATGGTGTTATTACTATTAACTAGTGCTCTTGTGGTAAATATTAGATATTACCCAGAAATCTTGAACAGAACTTTAGCAAATACAGAGTGGTCTTATTGGCTGTTAAGGCTAAAATAAATATGACAAAAGCTGGCATGTATATCAGACTAGCCAGCTAAAAATACTTCAAGGAATAAACGATCTGGCTAATGTATAACAAACTGTACCTCCTCCAATCACGCCCAAATCGTGATGAGTATAGGCACAATGTGATTGGATACATGGATCATTGCTAAAAAATATTTTTATATATATTTCTAATATCTTCTATTAGTTAGTTGGTGTACAACGGTATTATAGTTTGCACATGTGAAAATTTGAATGCCATACTACATTGTATTGTCATCTAATCCATCTAATGCTAATTAATAGATTGAACTAAATATTTTCCCAAGTTACACGTGTAATAATAATTACTAATAATAAATATTTACAGTTATATAAAGAAATATTTAAATTAATTAAATATTTGTGTTTTAACACTCTCCTTTTGTCTAAGCAAATTATTTCACTTAGGACATAAAAGTATATGAAAAAGGAATATGAAAAGAACTTTAATATGGTGACTACATTAGCCATATGCTTGTGGTACAATAAATGAACCAGGCAATTCCTGATAGCATTCAAAAGTGACTATGGTATGGCACCCAATATAGAGAAACGAAATACAGTTGACCAAACTGTATGTTAAATGTTCCTGTTTGCTGTGGCACTGGCACTGGCTCTGTTGTATGCTTTGACACTGGCGCAGTTGTAGGCACTGGCTTTGGCTCTGTTGTAGGCTGTAGCCTCTGCCGCATGACAGCTGGTAGCTAAGGTGATGTGTGTGGGTATTGCCCAGTTGTGTGCACGTTACCTTGGTGTAAGTTTGATGTTGGCAATGTTAATAGTTCAAATGCCGTTTTGAAGACAGTGTATAGGTGTAATAAAATTGAGTCTCCATACACAGAGGACAGTGGATGGATATAGGGTTGTGGTAAAGTGTTTGCAGCATTTGCCGATCTCGACTAGGAGCCCAATGAAGAGATTGGCTGACATTTTGCATAGCTGTAGAAGGGAACCTAAATTATGTTAACCAGGGAACCATGGTCATCACTTAGGAAGATGAGGCCACAGCCAGAGTAAGCACCAATGAAAGAAAATGCTGGCTCTTTCCAAGAAATAATGCTTAACCAATTAAAAGAAATCAGTTCGACGAGTTATTGGGTAATTTCTACATGTGAAATAGTTTTCTTGGCCACTAAAGTTGATAAAAATATTGAGAGAGATGCAGGGATTATTGCTTTGTGGGGGATCCAGTATATTCCATGGTTGACAATACTTCATATATATTGAAAAGGCTTCCCATAGTGCCACGGTGTACTGTTGGATGAGAAAAAGTATTCCAGAGTTGAAGAAAGAGGAACAGAGACATTATTCTTTTAACTTCCAACCTATTACATGATTGTTGAAATCAAGAATGCACTTTATGTACCAGCCTGCAAATCCAACATGGTTTCCCAAGGGAGACTACATTGGAGTGGATATGGATTTAGCTACAACACCCAATCTTTGATTTTTCCGGTACTCAAGGGTGGGTAGGAGCCAATAACTAAATACCTGGATGGCACACAATACTATTTGAATACAGGGCCATTAAAGAGGAGTGAGATGGACCAACGTAGCAAAAATCAATTTTCAGTCTTCATCATGAAAGTCAATATGGGCCTGATGCATAGCACATTTGTGCCCATTAAGACCAAGTTCATTTGTGATACACTGGAAGGCACCGATTTCAAGGTTGGAAAGACTACGCAGTGAGACCAAGACTGCAACACCTTTGTAGTGTCCAAATACACCCAGGCACCCAAGAGCATGAACCCAACACTACAAAGTTATCAGCTACTCTATAGAGCCTTGTGAACTTAGCAGGACTGGACTAAATGTTGCATTATTTGATATACTACTACATAAAAACCAAGACTAAGACCTTTTTCATGTTTTCATCACTTTCACATGATGTTAATAGTGCTTCATAGTCTCCCGCTTGTGCACCTGTTTAGTGATTTCAGGAGAGAGGGGATGGGGGTAGGACTAGAGGGCATTCTTAAGCAGCAAGACTGTGACCAGGAGGGTATTATTGAGCAACACTTGACGCCATATCATGCTGAGCAATTGAGAATGATAAAGAGATGCCTAACCACTTTAATTAAAAAAATCAGAAATGGCCTCTACATGTGAGGCTTGACCAGGAGAGTTTGGCCAGAAATAGTCAATGCAGCCACTTATGCATTCAGCATGTCCCCTACAACAACTTTCCCTAGAGGTATCACACTGTTCTTAATGTGGCACAGTAAGATACCACCTTCTTTTCAGTGCCTGCATGTCCTAGGAGCCAAGGGGATCATCCACAAGCCAGCCAAGTCCAAACTGGCATCTAGAGGAATATAAATAATATATCTTTGATTTTAGCTCAACTCTGTAGTATATTGAGTATTAAGTACACCTACTAGAAGAGATATAGATTATTCTAAGTTACAATTTGAAGTTTTATGAGAATTTCTTCCCCCTTGTCAAGAATCGAAAAGGACAACAAGCTGAGTGGAGATAATTGATGGCGGAAGAGTCAACTCTAGAGGTTTCTATTCCTGCTAACAAGGAGAAAATCTAGATATTCAGTGGATCCGACATCAATCTAAGCGAGAAGTCAACTCCAATTCTGGCAATAGACTCAGAGTGGGATTTTTTAGGAAAACAGCGTTGTGTCACCATCACCAAAAGCCACACACTTGCTGAGTATTTTACAAAATAATTTGGAGCAAAATATAATTCTAATTCTGGGAGCTCCCAAACATGTGAATGCTGGCCATTTTAAAAAAAAAGAGCACAGGGAGCATATGCAGAGCGAATTGGACACTATGCCATGCTTGGCTTTAACTTTTGTAACTCCAGGAACTTCAGATTCAGAGATGTTCATTCCAGAAAATAACAGCACATCAATCAGTAATTAGCCCAAGAAACTTCCATATTTAATTTTAAAACTGCAGAGTAACCATGTACCATCATATGCCAGAACCATTTGCCACTGGTCGTATAAAGTTTGCCATTGTGAGGGCAGCCGAGTTGGAAAGATACCAGGAGAGGTGTGGGGCATGGAAATAACCTTTGAACAGAATCACTGTAGCAACATGTGATCAACCACAAAATATTAAGATTATTATTGGCCAACCCAATTCACGTGTTTTCGAACGATATTTGATTAAATAAGGTAAGATAGACCGTTGCATTACCGCTTGTTCTCAGGATTTTGGCTAAACTATGTTGTTTATTCGCAGTTAATGATTTTATAGCTAAGCTCCTCCTGATTAAGGTTTTCTTTACTGTCGCAATAAACGCCAAACAATAGCCAATATTCAAACTAAGATTTTATAAATTTAACATTATCTTCCGGTCCTTCATAATGAACTGAGTTGGCGTTAAAAAGTTTCCCATTGACATACTGACCTATACCAATAACTGCAATATTGGAAAAACAGTATTCCTATTGTTTTGTGGCTATACCAATCAGCTTAGAGGATTCTCAAACTTGTATAGTTTGCAAGGAGTGGGAGATTTTATACATTAAAAATATCAGAGAAATTGCAAATGTCAGTATCTATTTTTAACCCTATTTTATCTTCCTCTAATTTATCAACGTCTGTACGTTACTCCTGGTTACATGTCTGATATAAATGAGATGTCGGTGTAACTAAGTGGAGGCAAACCTAATCTCAATATTTTTTTGGTGATCGACATCTATCGATCATGATGCCTTCTCTGCCTGTGTGTGTTCGTGGAACCGTGTGTGAAAATGAAATATGTGCTGTACTTAGGTATATTCCCTATGATGCTTTCTGTTTGTTTGCTAGGGGAATGGCTAGACAAGATTTATTGTGAAGTATTTTTATTCAATAGAGAGGAATGATTATTGGTCGCTGTATGTAAGGGTTTGCAAGCTAAATGATATTTGTCGAGCGATATATAATTTTCCCGATCAAAAGGAAAACAAATAAATTGGAAGAATTTACTTAGTTTTCAAGAGAATATATATATTTCCTTTTGATTGGTAAAATTGTAATACCGATTTGACCGATCGTAATTTGGATCGCGACAATTGTCATATTGGTCGACAGATCAACCTATTATTAGATTATTAAAAAGTCATTAATGATAATCTAATATCTATGTTATGTTTAAATTATGTGTTTTGATTGTATTCGTATTTGCCTATAATGGTATTGTACACATACACAGGCCTGCGGGGTATGTCCGGCTTTTGTAAATTTTTCTGGTTTTCATTCATACCTTTCCGATTTTTATTGTGCGTACCAACGGCGGTCAACATAGACAGCCATATTCATTATTGTAAATGGGACTGATTGCAAAGGTTCTTATCGGCTAATACAAATCACGGAAGATCAGTGACCACTCATTAGCATTGTCTAATCTTGCTTCGTGTTTCGATAATAATACTGTCATATCTTCCTTTGAATGGCTCTTTACTTAATTACCTCATTAATGTACCTGAACACGAACACATGCTATGTATTGACAAATCAATTTACCAGGATGGAAACATAGCGGATCATTTGATGATCTGTTTGTTATCAGATCTTGAAACTAAAACAACTGGGGAGCACCCAACTTCAGTCACATGTGAGAGCCAGAGCAAAATTGAGACCCAGGAGCATTTACTTACAGTGCGGTTTACTATATTTTGTCTTTGTTTTCACATTGGCTTCCATACCACCATAGTTACTTCAGAATGCCATTGGGAATTATCTGGATCATTTACTGAGCGACAATCCTACAACGAATTAATCACCATCTCAAGATTTTTTTCATATTACTTTTTCATATTTCTTATGCCCCAGGTGAAATATAAACATTTAAAATTAGTAGCAAGTATAATTACATTTAGTCTCGGAAAATAATTAGTGCCAGCTATTGGTGTTATAATCGATAGTTCGAGCGAGATTATACTAAAATCGATTAAGCCAATGGCATTTCAGATCATATGTTTATCCAGATAACACACTGCTTAGCATCCTGCCTAAGGCAAGTCTCACGAAATTCTACAATAATAAAAAATATGCATTAGCATATCTGTATTCCGTGTATGCAAAGGGTGACGTTAAAATACTTCTTATTTTGGTATTATCTCTCTTCATAAACAAATGTAAAGCACAGGGACGCTCGTATCTCCACTTATGATTTCAAACTAATTAATGATCGCTAATCAATTATAAATACGGGATTCACAAGATCAGAACCAATGACCATTGTATATTATACTACAATAACACGCCAATCAACATCTAGCCGGAGCAATTCGGGTGGGCCACGATATATGGTTAGGAGCAAATAAACACTAACTGATTATCACCACCAATAAATACCAGCATCAATCCTGCCATGTCATCTCTCTACTGAAAGACTCTAGAGATAGGGAGAGCATTTAGATATCTTGCAGATATAGCTACTCATTGCTAAATAGATTTACTAATCTTCGACATCCTGGCCGAGTTGCCATCACAACACAGTGGTTTCTAAAGTATTTCAGTTTTTCACACCTAAAACATTACAGAATTCGGTGTCCTTCCAATTCGGAGTGAATTGAGGTCACAGGAATAAACCCCTTTAACTATTTTCAACATTAGTGTATAAATAGGTTGCCCATTTTATGCTATGAAAAACAATATGCAAATTTATTTATGTTATTTTGTATATATATAATTAACAAGTGGAAACCCTCATCTGGATAAAAAACAGAGTAATAAAAAATCGCTTTGTAGTGCAGAAAAGAACGCAAATTAAAACCAAGTTAGGCTAACTACACGAGTATTAATTAATAAAGTGACATTTCATGATGAGAGGATATCATACAGTCGATGATTTAAATAGTGCCTTACCCAGTCATAAGCGATTTTTACGTAGAGTAAGGTATTTCACTCATTCTTCAACGGCGAGATTGATAAGGCTAGAAGAGCACAATTAAATGTCCAGTTGATAAGCTTATAAAAAGACTGCCATAAAAGGTTATAAAGTGCATGTGGAATGAGTAGATTGATTAAATCATAAGTGGTTGTAATTGGGCCGGTAACATTTTCAAACACACCAACATGCACATGATTTTGGAGCAAGGAGTATAGTGTGTTCTATGTGTTTTTAGAGAAAATCTAATATAATTTTTAACATATAATCCATTTATCAGGTTATCAACTACAAAACCAAATAAATTATCAATTATCCATAGAATTAAAAAAATTCATAATATCGTAATTATAAAGATCGTATTGACATTATAGCTATTGGCTAGTGGGATCAACAAATGAGCAACGGTCGAGTTAATTAACCTAATCAAGTACACCAATCATTATAACTATTTAGAATAGAGCATAGGTTATATTTGAGCGTTAACTAGTTATAAGCAATATAAATAGTATATTGTGTATCCATGATTTGGTGTTGCGTAGTAGATTATTTCTGTTGTATAATAGAACATAACCACCATTGTCTATTCTTGTGAAATGCTAAGGTTATAATGCATTCTTTATTTTTAGTTCCGTTTGATTTATTATAGCTACCACAACTACCATAGGGCTATATCACAACACTACAATAATATCTCTTAACTGAATGAATCTAGTACACTCATCTAGTAACAGCGTAGAACATCCTACATAATGGTAGCCTTCCAACGACCCAACTCTAAAGCAGTCCTCCGCTGCTGTCTGATTGTATTTTTTGCCCTACTATGGGCCAAAATAATAATTGCTACCGTATTTGGATATTATGGTAAACAAATAAAAAAAGTTCAAATAAAAGATGGTAGGCGTGCAGCATGTACACCTAGAGGCAAAGCCCTGTGGATTAGCAATACGGTGAGCAAGGGCTGTTTTCTATATATGGTTGTGTTTTGGTTTTGGCACTGGTATGTAGGCAAGCGTATATAGGTACGAACAAGTGAATGTAAATTGATTGTGAAGTGAATGTTTGCATGAATGTGTACGTATACTGGTATTGTTGTCTGCATGCCTAGGATTGACTGTATGTACCCATGTCTACTTCTTTTTATTGACAAACCAGGTTATTGTATTAAGCATCTGTATACCTACCTATACCTGTACTTATACATATACCTGTAACTATAAATAGATCTATCTCTTTCTCCTTCTGTATGACATTGCCTAACTAGCTAACTAAGGTTGATTTATGCTATATAACCCTTTCACTCCTTACTATTAATTAATTAACATTTAACTATTCAATAGGTGGACGTTGATACATTAAGGCCATTGGTCCAATCCCGGGCTAATAATAATACTATATTAATAACCTTTTCCTCCTCGTCCCAATCATTGCTGCTTAATAATTGGCTATGCTCTCTGAAGGTATGTGATTTGATGGTACTATGTTGCTACTGAATAGCTCTAGAGAGTTATAATTTAGTATTACAAATCTATTTGCTTATGTATTTTCTATAGACCTTTGGGGGACACCTGCATGATTTACTCTCATTCCATTGGCGTAGCCATGGTAATATTTTTTAGTTGGTAGAATGGTTAATGGATAATTTTGATTGGATAATAGTATGGATGACGTAGACGAAGAGAATAGGCACTGTTAGATATATGGATAGAGCCAATGAGAGGACAGTGCATACATTGATGTATAGCCATATATGGTCATTAACACTCCCTCCTTCCTTGCCCACTAGTCCCACAGGGTATCTAACTTCCTAGTGGTCTCTTTTGACAACTCGACACACCAAGAGGTACAACAAATCACAGAAAGTAACCAGACATCCTTCTATGATAGCGATTTGTTTGCAGGGAAAACGGTAGGTTGATTATATATGGTATGATGTATTGTATTTTAATGCATCTATTGCCTAAGAAATATTGGCTGGTTAACATTTAAAAATTAGTTTAATTGAAAGGGATCTTGTCTCATGGTATATTTTTATTGACAACTCCCATTGGTCCACTTTTTTAATATGGTATTTTTCTCCACCATCCCTTCCCTCTCCCTCCCCTATCTTTCATGATTTTAAACCTATCTCTACGGTTAACTTACCCAATCATATCACTCAGGTAAACTGGAGGCGTGATGCATCCAATCAAGAGGAGGTATGGAGAGAGTTAATGTCCTTCAAGGTGGCCATAGTAGAATCAATCCTGGAGATGGGGTATGATGTATTTGTGACGGATGTAGATACGTCATTATTGCGTAATCCCTTCAATTACATCTCCTCCAATCAGGGATGCGATATGCAATTTCAGCCTGATCGCAAGGTTAGTCACTACCTATTTGTTTATATTAATAAATGGGTGGATGTAATTGGATGCCTACTCTTGATGTATATATCTATATAGGTAGATATGGGTGTGTATTTTATAATGTTGTTTAGATATAGGCAACCAATAATATGTTCTTTAAACTTGATGGTATGTCTAATTTTCCCCTTTCTGCACCAACCAGCCCTCCTTCTCTGGCTAACCCTCCCCCCTCCCTCCTACAGGATAAATTCACCTTGGAGGATTACGAAGACCTCATAGCCTTTAACTGTGGAGTGTACTTTGTTAGATCCTCCCCCTCAGTTCTCCAGTTCTATAAGATCTGGAGAGATTCCTTTAATTGTGAGGTAGGTCCCCTTAGACTGTGGTTAATTAATTAATTGATTATCCTTAATAACGTATATATATATATATAGATTACTTTAATTGTGAGGTAGGTCCCTTTGCAATATATACCCCTTTATTGGTCTTAACCCTTCTCTCTCCACCTATAGGAAGGCAATAGGGAACAGGGAGCCCTACGAGTGGCCCTAAATTACCTTATGAAGCACTATGGATGGGACCTTTATTTCCATAAAGGCTTCTCATTGGGTCCCAATACCCCTTTAACGACCAATCCAGTACCCAGCATCAACTACGGAGGCTTATTAAGGATGATTGTATCACTGCAGTTTTTAAACAGAGCCATCGAAGAGGTGTCTGAGCCTACTGAGAAGATCACATTAACTACTTCCATACTTGACCGAGACCGAATGAGGCTACCGGAGCCCATTAAGATGTTCCCCCTTAAAATGTGTTACCTCGATCCTTCCAAGTTCCCGAATGGTGGAGCCTACTTTATTAACCATCACCAGTTTGTGGAAACGCATGGCAGGATCGCTCCCGCTGTCGTGCATACTAATTATATGAAGGTGTGTATGTGTGTGTATGTATGGGCTAAGGAAAGTATATAATCCCTTATATATGTATACCTATCCTGATCCTGATCCTCTCTAACCTTCTCCCTCTCCCTCTCCAGGGCAAACTTGATCGTAAACTGGCCTTCATGCAGATATCAGGGGCATGGTATTTGGACGAAGTAGGTCGGTGTATTAGTTAGTTACAACACTACTAGTACTCAGTGTATGTGACCCAGCGGTTGAATCCTATATTAGGCAGTAGATGCGTTCCAATGGGGTTGGAACGCACCTATGAATATGCCTAATTGGCCATTGATGCCCGCTGGTGATGTGTATTATATTTATAGTTTATAGGTTATACCCAGCTAGGATGATCGGCCCTACCTGGAAGGTTGATGCTCCGCTTGTTGCTTTATAATTTAATTTAGACGAACAATTGGTTGGTTCGCTTACATTGATAGACCCCCTCGCTTATAGCCAATCATTTACTCTTAATTCTTAGAACGAAATCTACTATTGTGGTATATGGTAGCCAAACATTATTACTTGTACAAAACACATTGTTATAGTTAGACTCCATAAGGTGGGCCGGTTCCCATCAATAAAATCGTTATTTTAAATATTCTCTTTGTATATTAATATTATTATTGATTTATTTTGACAATTAATAAAGACCCACCAACCAATATTGTCTATTATTTAAATAAAGTAAGGGTTCTTTTGGCGTATTTTTTTTAAAAAAATAGTGCTAGTATCAGTAAAGTAAGTACCTACTAGCATATGTTTGGTTCCCTTCATTTTACCAACTAATGAAATACTAATGAAAATTCACCCAATGTGGTTGGACTGTATTAATATATTTATATCATGCACAGAAAATAATATAATGCTCTTAACGTTATGCACTTTATTATTGTTTGATAGTAATGTAGTGCTGTCTTAGACACTAAATCTTGATATTAAATTTCAAAGTGTGTTGTTTATTTATTACACTGGTAAATTAACTTTGCATTCTAGTTGATAAGTTTAAAAGGCTTAAAAGTATCACTATTAGTATTTTTAGTATTCAAAGTAACTTTTGATTGACTATTCTAGCCTTTATATTTTATAATGTAATACTTAAATATCACGAATGGGTCTTACACTCGCCCAAGCACACTGAAGGTATATTGATGCATAAAATAAAATACCTACTTGGGGATACTATCTATAATGATTTTAATGACCCGACTTGGTTAAAATGATAATCATCTGGTTCTTCTTGAAATAGCGTCTCCTTGTTGATTTTATTCACTAAATGATTAATAAGATGGCAAATGCATTATAATAATATTTGTTAAGTTAGGATTCATATACTAATAGATGATTGGTCCTTATTATTACAGTCTATTTGATGCTATTACGTATTATTAGTAGGAATACTACCAAATATATACCTTTCTTTTTCTTTTTTAAAAAACAATAGCTTAAGATGTCAAGCAAGATGTCAAGATGTCAACGTGTAGATGACTGTGTGTAGATGACGATGTATCATTAATTTTGGGCATGGCAACGTTAGTAATAGCTAATTGGTTTGATCTACTTTCTATAAAAGGCAATGTAGAGACAGGCGTATATGTGGGCTCTATCTCTGGATGTCTACTTTAGCTCCTTTAGGTGCGATATTGCTTAGGGCACAGTTTGTACGATCAGTAAGAAGTGCTATATTACTATGTAGATAATAACTATTGTCACTATATAATATTAGTATGCAGTTTTTTGACTGTTAAACAGGTGAGAGATCTGAATACTAACTATCGTATGAGAGTGCTAACAACGAAATAGACATTACAATAACGATGCGATTGGTAATTGTTATATATATGTAAAGTTTTGTGTTACGAGAACTTCGTAATTTTACCAATGGACGGAGGGGGCAGCCAATGGTCTATATTAGTTATTTCTGTTTTTCTTAACAGGTGTCATATCTTATCATTTCATTACCGTCAGGAGCTGATTGTAAATATTATTATTGGCTAATGCGATCCACTATAATTGACTGATCTTCCCGTGGTGTGGTGTCTCTATCTAGATGGTAAATTAACCCAATTATTTTCTTATCTAATCTTTGGGACCGAGTGATGCTCTTGAATGGTTTACTCATTAGTAATATTCAAGGTTTGTCGAAGGGTTGTTTGCTCGGACTTGGAGTTACATAGTTTCCCGCTGATCTACTGACCTGTCAGTATACTTAATATGATCCTAACAAAGGTAGTTAAAGATTGAAATTTAAGTCTATTTCCTTATCCGAAGAGAACAATTATATCTTGCTCTACGTACACGACTTACTTCTTTCAATCAGATTCATTCCTCCCTCAATGCCATAATTTGTGTATTTGCAACTTAAATACCTTCTAGCTTGGAAGCGTAGATGCTGGATCTATCGGTGAAACCCCCCAGTTGAGCTGAGGACCAATCGGTATATTACCGTGATAAATTTTATCGGATAAAATTGTCTAATAGGGGATTTCAATCAAAATGACAAGTTTCGAGATTAAAAAAATAATCTACCATTCAAAATTGTCTTTTTCCTGATCAAACATAAAAAAGTTCCCGATCAAAAGGAGAACAAAAAATTATAATTTTTTTTAAAATGAGAAAGATAGCTCAAAAACTATTTACATACAGATATGATATATATATATATATGGAAGTTGATCGGGAAAAATATTATTTTGATTGGTAGATTATAATTTTTGATCCTGAAATTTATTATTTGGATTGAAACCTATATAATTATTGGTATCAAGTATGAATCTCTAATTAAATTATGGGCCTCAACTTCCAATAATTAAAGCTATATCTAATTAAACAATCAAATAATGCAGCTCGCACTGCTTTAATACCCCTTATTGGCCTAGTCAGATTGTTTTACCTAGAGCATAAAAATATGAACAAGGAATAGGAAAAGAACCTGAACATGGTGACTACTTAGCTGTAGGCCTGTAGCTTACTAAATGAGCTAGATAGTTCTTGATGAAATTTAGTAGAGGGCACCCGATGTAAAACAACGAAAGGCAGTTGACCAAACTGTATGTTAAATGTTCCTTCTTGCTGTGACACTGGCACTGGCTCTGTTGTATGCTTTATATCTGGATCTATGCAGTTGTAGGCTCTGGCTTTGGCCCTGCTATAGGTCCTGGCATCTGACGTCTGGTAGCCGGCAACTGAGGTGATAAGTAGGTGTTCCCCAGTTGTTTTGCAGATTGTCTTGGCGTCACTTTGAAGCTGGAAATGTTGATATTTCAAATATGCATTTGAAAACAGCGTGTAGATGTAATAGAATTATCTCTCCACATGTAGAGGTTAGTGGATGAACGTAAGAGCGGGTTGAAGTGGTTTCGGCATTTGCGGATCGTTGACTTAATAGAATTACTAGGTTTTGGGATCATGATAAGCTATTTAAGCTTTCTCTGCTGGCATGCTGAGAATAATGAGTAGAAACAAGAGCGTTCTTGTGACCTATATTTACTTAGAAGAAGAGGGAATATCGGATTAAGGGACGTTTTAACGTGTCTCGTTGCCAAAACGGAGTACAGATTTTCTAACAAGTCAGCAGGACTTGCCTTAGTCGGGATGGCTAGGTAAGGTTCTAGTCGCAGAACCTCTGCCATTGGCTGGTTCTATTTTAATCGATCATCTTGCAATGCCACCATTTAACATTAAAAGATTGCACTATGTTTCCAGACTATATTGGTAGTAATAATGGCTAGAAATTTTAAATAATTACAGCAATATAAAAAAAATATCCAAATTATTTAAATATTCCTGTTTTAACAAATTAAAATGATTATAGCAGAGAGATAGACTTTACAACTAGAATCCCCAATCACGGATAGCATAATAATAGTAATGAGTCAAGTCGTTAGGACTGAGAATCATCCTGTGTCTAATATTTTAACAAAACACAATCACACTACCCGGCTAGCCCGGCCAGGCCACGTTGTTGATAGTTTGTTTACTATTACTATATATTACTATATATTACTATATTAATAATACTATATTATTATTAATCACCCCTTTCTCACTATGCCCTCCTTTACCTTTGTTAAAATCCCTTCTGATGACACTCTACCTCTAGTAGAGGAGACATTAGAATATGAGGCAGAAAAGGACGTACAATGTTTAACAGAGCACCTACAGGTAAGAGGGCTATAGGGGGCTACATAGAATAGGGCAAGACCACTGCGTAGTTATACACATACATAGTAATACATACTAGGTAGGGGAGAGAGGAAAGAAAAAGAATATAGGTATGTATATATGTAGACAATTATATACATATACATTGTATTATGTATATAAATGTCTACACCTATACTATCATGCCTACCTAACATCTACCTAACTCTATCTCTGTGGAGTGGTTTTAGAAATATTTCAGGGGGGTGTCTGGAAGAGCCAACAAGGCAGCAGAGCAAGAACAATTTAGGGCCCAGGTTGAGGGGGAGATGAAAAAGAATGCGGCTAAGACAGGGGGACCAGTGCCAGTACTCACTGACGATATGTTGGCTATGTTAGGGAACATGCAGACTGTAGACATCGTCACCCTGCTTACTCCCACGCCTGCCTCTGATTATGGTGTGTATATATATTTCTATCTGTCTATTTATCTACCTATTTATTCATCACTCTTTCCCTCTCTCTCCCCCCCTCTCTATCACTGATAGTATTTGCCCTCATCCGCCCTGTATTAACCTCTCTCTCTTTTACTAATAACCAGAAATGATCAGTTTGTATGTAGATGATCGTGGTGTTGCTAAGGACCTACCAACCAATAGGAGGGCAAGTGAGATGCTTGGTGCATGCGGCCGCCCTACTGATGTTAAAGGTATTTAAAGGTGATGGTTGAATGGCATACATATACAAGCTTACACTATCACATCTCCTATTACCAATTACTGTACTATATACCCAATCACCTCTTCTATTTCTAATTACACCAATTACCCCTATCCTACCCTATAGGTGATGCCTTTATTGCCAGAGTAGTAGAAGACCCTCAGGGCGATAGGTTTGAACGACTAGACTTTACATTAAAGGATTGTAGTGGAGATGCGCCCTGGATAAAGAAGGCCCAGGTAGCCAATACCCAAGGTATGTTATGGTATAGTGTAGTGTATTGTTATTGTATTATAGTATAACATAGTATAGTATAGTATAGTGTATTGTATTATAGTATAGCATAGTATAGTATAGTATAGTGTATTGTATTGTATTGTATTATGTATTATAGTATAGTCTATTATAGTATATTGTGTTGGTATTGTATTATAGTATAGTGTATTGTGTTGTGTTGTATTATAGTATAGTATAGTCTATTACATTATAGTTTATTGTGTTGTATTCTATTGTACGATAATATAGTCTATTATATTGTATTATAGTATAGTGTATTGTATTGTATTGTATTATAGGAGGGCTTATTGTATTGGATTGTACTGTATTATGTTATAGTATATTATATTACACTGTACAATACACCATAGCAAATAACATTTCCATGACATAATCTATACACATACTTACACATATACCTATACCTATCTATACTTCTGCCCATTCCTATACATAACATATACCCCTACCCCTACCCCTACCCTATATATATATATATATATGGTGTTTTAGGGGCTAAGAATATGGCGACCTCACCGCAATGTGCCAACTATTACTGTAGTCAGCCTGGTAAATTACACTGTGGAGCATGCAAGAAGGCCAACTATTGGTGAGTGCAGGGGGGGGGGGCTATGGGGGGATCTACGGGTATGTATTATATATAGCTCTAAATAGGAGGTAGCGTATATAGGGTAGAGTATAGTGTCTATAGAGTTTCAGGATATATAAGATATATGGGATGTAGGGTATATAGGTTATATTGGGTATAGGTTATAGAGTATAGAGTGTAGAATATAGGGTGTAAGGTATAAAATATAGGATATAGAGTATAGGGTATGGAATATAGGGTATAGAGTATAGGGTATAGGGTTTAGGGTATGGAATATAGGGTATAGAATACAGAACATAGGTTATAGGGTATAGGGTATAGAGTGTGGAATATAGGGTATAGAGTATAGAGTATAGGGTTTAGAATATAGGGTATAGAGTATAGAATATAATGTATAGTATAGTGTAGGGTATAGAGTATATAGAAGGTAGGATGTATCATTAGAGTGGATGAGGGTATGAGAGGAATTGATTGATAGTCAGCATTATAAGGTGGGTTTGGTATTGGTAGAGTGTATAGTATATACGATATGATATAGTCTTAGATATACTATCAGTGCTAACTAATTGGGACTCAGCTCTGCCGCGTGTCAGAAAGAGGATTGGAAAAGGCATAAAGGAGATTGTGTTAAGAAGTAAATGATTGGCTGATGGTGTTATCACATGAAGCACACCAATGGCGTGATTTATAAATCAGTGCTGCCTTCAGTCTAAACTATCTATAGGATCATAGATCCTCCAATGCTTGAGAACCTTTTATGTAGATGTAGCATGTAGGATGGAAGAGGTTATGTCAATGGCGTAGGGAGGTAAGGGGTATAAGCTGGACTGCATTTTACATTATATGTTAGTACATAGATAAGTATGTGTGCCCTAATTTATAACAGCTGGGTGCTATTGGTTGTATATAATGAAATAAAATGATTGGCGCTACATCTTTTTAATTAGTTAGAGTGGCTTTACCTTAACCCCAGAGAAACCATAAAAGGATAATAGATTAGCAGGATAGTATATATCTTAGATACGTGATGTATGTATTGCAACATATTGTCATTAGGTGTTAACTACATCTTGCCATGGGTTTAATTCTAATTAATTATAATATAATATGTAATGTGACAGGTCAACTGCCTTTAATTTATTGGTAGATAATTATAGGAATCAGTTTTCCCCACCAGGTCCAATCATATCATACTTGGTGTCTGGATGTAGACCAATAGATGTGTGTATGCTGTTTACATTTTATTTATACTCCCTAATACTAGGGAATAATTGGTTAATCATTTTGTTTCCGATTCCTTTGATTTCCCTCTTGGTTAAATAATACTAGACAGCCAATGGAACTAATATACCTTAGTTACTGATATCAATAATGGATGACCTATGTACACAATATTCTCTTTTCACGGGACATGGCGGCTTGTCTGAACCAATCGCCAATTATAAACCATTATCAACATAGAAGCAGTTGATTAACTCGTCAACAAGACTGGAATTACTCTAATTAGCCCATACCGATAATCTATTGGTTGCTATATATGACCAGAGAATATTCATCTAATTGTCTTGCTAATTAAATTATGACGTAACCACCTTTGAGACAGACCACTATATAATATACATAGTATATAGCCATATATTGTATAACATCATATATATATACTGGTTAAGGATAGATGATTATATATAGATAGCCATATATGGTATTTATTGCACAGGAAACACCTGCCCGGTGCATGTTATGATCATGACACGACTGACGGCTCTGTTTTATGCCTTAATGTAATTTGATTCGGCTAATAATAATATTCTATCATCTTTTTTAATTGGTTGTAATGGCAATTTACCAATATATTTTTAATATCTATTGTTCTAATAATCCACATAAACAAAAAATATTTCTTTGCAAAAGAATAAATTATTTAAACTGTAGTTTATTTTTACTGCTCTCTATCCATCTCTTTCTTTTAATTTGCTCAAGGCAATCGGTCTGTGGCGATTACTTAATCAGAAGGGCTCACAAGTTAAAAAGAACCGACCAGCAATAAATCAATAAAGAACTTTGAAGCATTGCGTTTTGGAGGAATCACACCAATCAGGTAGCTGATATCCAACCTTAATACTACTTTAAAATTAGTATTTAATAGACTAGCCTATTAAGGGAGGCAAAGGTTTAAGAGTAATTACTAAACAATAATACTATACCTATTTATCTTCAAAATGTAAATTTTAATCTTCAAAACAGGAATTTTAAAATTCAATTTGAGAATTATCAACATATTCAATGAAAACCAAAAACAAAGACAAAACAAATTTTGGCTTTGAAAAGATAAAATTAAGCTAACAATTAATATAAATTAAAATTATCATGACACTAAATTTATGTCACACCGTACAAAAGTCCGTTTAGAATTCCTATTTTGAAAATTAACATTCCTTTTTGTAGATTAAAATTTCTATTTTGAAGATAACAAGGTATAAATGCACTCACTATAGCTGAATATAACCCATAGCAAAAACCCAGGAAGACTACATTATATCTAATAAATGAGCCATAAGCTTTTATACATCTATAGATAATGACAGTTAATACCGAGCCCTGGACTATTAATTATTAATTAAGACTATTGTAACTGATGAATGCTAAGTCATCTATGATTGGCTTATTTCATTTTACCTAGCCAATGCCTATGTGTATTCGAGTATATTTATTTGTTTCTCTGTTGAATCTACCAATCATCTCATTCTTCTACCTCAGCCTTTTCCATATTAAGCTGTGATGGAGCAATAATCTTTTATACACACTTCACTATATACATAGAACATCCTCATCCGTATACCTATCGCCTCATCACTACCATTATATCACCATGTTGCGAGTAGGTTTACTAGTTCAATCTCATCTATATGCACGGCTATTAAGGCCTGTTGTCATGCCAACCCTTAGCCTCCTGGTTAACAAGAGATCACAGTTAGTAGTGGGTGGGTAAGGATTATAGATGGCTGTCATTTTATGTATATATATATGCTATTATATTAACATACCAACCTGCCTACCTACCCACCTACTTTTTTATTATCATCAGACTACTACAGCCTACTCGCATCCATTCATACGTACACATATACCCATTGTACACACACATGTTATCATACTATCATTCATTATATTATACTATTCTACATACTATCCTATTTACTATCCTATATACTATTCTATATACTATTCTATATACTATCTTATATATTATTCTACATACTGTCCTATATACTATTCTACATACTATCCCATA
>NAOQ01000408.1:38178-49613 GCA_002751075.1 Ichthyophonus hoferi
TCAGATGATTGGTGCATTTATCCTTATAAGGGGTGTAGCTGCCAATGGGTTTACATAATTGAATATCCCTTTAGTCTTAAGCCAATCATGTTTCTTCCTCCTGGTTTCAACCTTACTAATGATTGGTATGCAACATATGGACATCTAGCTAGTTATCATTTGCGTCATAATGTAACTAATGGGCAGTAACTGTTATTAACTGTCATTAATATCCCTAGGCCAAACTCTTATGATCTTGACATGATCTCCCTTCGCGAATCCCTTCGAACTAGACAGTCATTGGTTCACCCTGATAAGTTTGCTGGCAGTTCCAAGGTGTGTGATTGGTTAGCTAAATATAGATACACATAAGCTATGGGCGGGATAGGTATAGGATGCGCTATATATAGACATGTATGTAAGGTGTTAATGATTGGTTTTCTATTTTACCAAGCCCCATTTACTATTCTCTTAGGCCGATTGTGGCAGCCAACTATATATGGGTTAAATAATAGGATATTCTTATTGGCTCCATATCAATAGTCATTACCTATTGGTATACGCCCCCCCAGGAGGACCAATCCAACAGTGCCCTTTTATCCTCTGCCGTTAATAAGGCCTATACCACCCTCAACAACCCATTGGCTAGAGGTCTATATATGGTAAGTACATCACCTAATATAACAACTTCCTCATTGTGTGCTTGATGAATAGAATAATACTATGTTTATTGGCCTATCATGGGCTAGAAATCATGTATTGTTTTATCTGAAGATTAAATTGTATGATTATTCATTTATTAATTGTGTCGAATGGTCATTTGACTGGTTACATGATTTCTAATTTAATCATAGCCCTTTCTAGCCCTGTACTATCAATGATAATCATTCAATCATGCACTGGCTAACCTGCTGGGAGGTATCAGTTAGATCTGCAAGGTGTGCGACTGAAGGAAGATGAAAAGACCACAGACACCAGCCTATTGATGGAAATTATGGATATTAATGAGAGACTGGAGCAGGCTCAGTCTGAAAAGGTATAGGATAGGCGCGTATATAAAGATTATATGCAGGAGAGGAAGAAGGAGTTAGTATACATCTGTATATATATGGATATATATCTCTTTATAACTATTTCTACCTACTAAGCTATCCATCCTATTCTACAGGAAGTCAAGGAGATAGGAATAGCCAATCAGGGTAAGTCTAGTTTAGCCAATCATTTCACTGTGTACCTTGATCGTATTTGGTTATATTATATTGTAATGTACTATACTATATTGTACTATCTTATCCTCTCATCTCGTATACTATATTATACTATTTATTCTATTCTATACTATATAACCATATATAGTAATATATATACTAACTCCCCTGACCTCTAGTCAATCTAGATGAAGCCCTTCGCGCTACTTCCGAGGCCTTTAAGGTTAATGACCTGGAGGTAAGCACTGGTATTAATAGAAGGGAGAGGGGGTAGGTCGACCAATAAAATGCATGTGTGACTGATCAGGTAGGGCTATGTGATTGGAGGATTAACGAGAGGGGTGGTGTCAGGCCGCTAAACAGGCTCTGATTCGTTTACGATTCTATACTAATGTGGCTAAGTCAGTCCATTATTGGCTCCCTGGACAACCATTACAAGTAGGGCACTGAGCATTGGTATTGTATGATATAGTATAGTATAGTATGGCATAGTACGTTATATTATACAATAACGTAGTATGGTATAGTATATTATGGTATGGTATATTATATTATACTATACAATAACATAGCATAGTATGACCGAGTATATGATATAGAATATCAATACACGGTGACGCCTTCTATATAGGTAGGCTCTATGCATACCTGCTCCATGCCTTCCAATCAAGTATACCTTGAGGTATGATATGTAACCACTTAAATTAATTCCTTTCATATTGTCCTCCAGTAGTCAGCCAGGTTATTGGTTGATTGCCCTACCTTTATAGTTATAAAGATAATCCAATCAGCAATTGATATTGCTTTATTATATGTACGTGCTTTGTGTTAATTGGTAGATAGCCTTTTAATTTTTTATTGTATAAATTTTATTGGTCTAATATTAGATGTATTTTGATTGTTTTATTTCTATATCCGCAGTTTCAATTTGCTTTAGGATGGTTTTGTTTATATCTTAGATATAGATTGGCTGGTTATTCCAAGTGTAATAATTTTTTAGGTGTATTTTAAGATTGTAGCAATTTAGTTGCACTTTAATATATGCTTAGGGTTTAATTACTATCTCCATTACCCGAGCCTTTATTAAATGTGACCCAAATTATGTATAGTCATGACGTGGAGTAATATACTAGACTATAGAAATTATATATTTTGTACTATATATAGGTGTTTTGTGTGTAATGGCTTCCAGGGTACAGTTGCTGCCTAGTCTCTCTGGAATATATCATTTTAATTTTAATACTAGTATCCAAGTGGATGGGTGGGCATTATAAGATCTCCTTGCGAATTAGTCTTAGTCACTATTGATTGGAACAATATCAGCCTTGCACTGTAGAAGTTAAGATGGCAGCCTTGGCCCAATCATCTGTAGCATTACCTTTTAGTTTGGCCAATAATAATAACGTACCAGTAGGAAAGCATCCGGATAATGGATAAGGTTAATTAAACTATTTACGTTATAATAGGTAAAACTGACTTATTTCATCACCGTAAAGCTGCTAAAGGATTGATATTTGTTTTTTAGTGGTCAGCCGCACACATTAACCTGGTAATAAAGGCAGAGGTAAAGAATTAAAATGAATTGTTGCAAGATCGCAAACCAAAGATGAATATGAAGGCTTGATGTTGGCTCAAGATATTAGGTAGTTGCATAGTGATTTAATTGCATGATGTTTTAATTCTATAATATCTCATATCTTTCACCTGATAGATTGATTTGCCAACAGAAACTTTGCAAGTAGGTACACCAATGAAGTAGCTGACTAAAGAAAGACTCGTTCTAGAAAAAAGATCAGTATAAATGTAAACTGCAATTAACAATAAAGGCCCAGCCGCTCACATATATGCGGTAACCCTGCAAGCCTGTGTACATGTACACTACCGTTATAGGAAAATATGAATACGTTCGTGACACACGGAACTTCGCATTCATTTAATATTTGTTAAACAATATTATAAGACATGTATATATATATACAGTCCTATTATTATACAACACTCAATCGGTGACCCCGAGGCCTGTGAACAAGTCGCTAGAACTACCACAGATTGCTATAGGATTATGGACTCAACACGCTTCCCCTGAGCCACTCTGCTACGTACAGATTTTGATAGGGTTATAGACCAGCACGCTTCCATGGCAAAGCGACTCAGCTACACACAGGACAACGAGTCTCTGGTCATTCAGGACAGGCAGCATCTCAATGTTTTGGAGTACAGTGAAGCTCCCACTCCATTCCCTTCATCCACAAGAACAACAGTTTTGGACAACAACAAAGGAAGTCCCTTTTGTTAACCCTCAACCTTTCATTTTTCGGAAGTTCTCCGAAAAAAGGAAAAACGTCTGTATGAGCGCACCAATGTGGTAACGATCCTTTTTCTTTTGGCTCTCTAACATTTCCAGCCAATGGGAGAGTATTGCAAGTTCGCAAACCACAGATGAATAAAATGATAAAATGTTAATGGGACCGATCGTCAAAATACCGTTCACAGAAAAACCACTAGAATCATCTTATCTTATCTAATTCATTTAATTGGTCTAAATGCTGTTGTGTCCCAATATTATTGGTTCTATAGTTTATTTTATTTAATTCTAGTGGCTCACATTCCATATTGACCAATATATTTACCTAATTAAAAACGTTGTGCTATTAACTGATAATGGACCAATCATTTTATAGTCTATTTGCGTTAGCAGATATTTGGCCAATCTACATGCTCTCACAAGAGCTGAACGATCTTGAGGCAAGAATTAAAATGAAGGTATGTGAAAAGTTAACACCATTAAATAAAAGTATTGAAAATAGACGTAATGTCTGCTGTGTTGAGTTCTACCTGACGTATATTGTACCTATATACTGTTAGTTGATATAGATAGTTATCACTAGATAAAAGGGAAGTTAAAACCTTGGTGAGCTCTGTTTGCAGTAGTACGCATAATTGTTCTAAGTTTAGAGACGCTTTAAAATTCTTTTCCTACAACATAAACTGTGTGCAATAGTTATCTATGGTCTAAATCACTGTGATTGTATATGAGCACTACACAAGTATTCTTCAATGGTTTGACTGTATCAGACCTTACTGGTTGGCTTTTTGATAAAGAATCTGGTTGCTAAATTTCTACTACTTGTAAATCAAAGGACATAATATAAATGAATAAGTGAAATAAAATTCTAGAAAAGCTTTACCTAACATACATTGACAACTTAAACAATAAAAGCATCAGTGCTTTTATTAATGTTTTCGGAACTTAAAATATACGCATTATTGATTAGTCACTTAGCTACTTATTTAATCAAATAAATATACTTCAAAATAGTTTATTGACTGATGTTTTATGTTATATCTATTCAATATATTATTATTTATTTATTTATTTACATACGTAAATATTTGTTTATATTTTCATATTTATAAATATTGTGGCTTTGAGAAAAAGATGATTTGTCGGCGCGCACATAGATAAAGTTCTAATTGATCTTCTATATATGGATAAAGCCATTCAATTGGTTAAGTAGCTTAGCAACACTTGAATAATGAGTAATAAACTAATGGTAGAAATGATTGCAAACGACTTCACTTGGTAACTGCAGAGTAATAGATAAATAGTAAGAATGATTGCTAATGACTTCTTATTGATCTTAGTTTAAAGTTAACCAAAAACATAAAATACTAATAACAATAATAATAAAAATCTATCTAAGCGGTAGCAAAAAAACTAGACCAATAATTAAACATGGTCAATAAACTGGGCCACAACATACAGCCTATAGATTTTATTAACATCGAATATACTATAATTATAAAAATATAACATACTACATTAAGATACATAATACACTATAATATACTAAAATATATTATATTTTAATAGAATATAATATAATAAAGATAATAAAGTAAAATATACTGTAATGTAATATACTAAAATTCTACAAGTACATCGGTGGGAAATAAAATCTGACCTCCTATTGGCTCATACATTACAAGATAATTGATTGGCTAGCCTAAAGTTAATCTAAACTTTTCCAGACAATAACTTAGTAGGGTTAAAATGACTTCCTCTGTGCTGAATAGTTAAACATAACAGATACAGTAAATAAAGCATATATATATATGGCCAGATTGTTGTATAATGTAATAATATAACTTAGTCTTTTAACTCTTTACGTATAGGTATATTTTCTCTCTCCCTCTCTCACTCTTTCTCCCCATCCTACTAGTTTTTAATAACCGAAGGCTTTGACATGGAAATGCAAGCGAATCTATACCTACCACAACATAAACACTAAAGATAGATCTGTACGTCTCTACGACTATTAGGTTGAATATAATAATACAAGGTGCACATAGAGGATATGGGTAGGGTAAGACAATAGTACAGGGGGTGGGGAGAACATGACAATCCCAGACCATAACCCTATAGGTAGGGCCGTATACGACTAGGATGATTCTACATCCTAGTCTATTAACCTTCCTATTGTCACTGTTAGTTGGTAGGTTATTATTGGAGGTAATAAATAATCATTATAAACCCCATATGGGTATAGCTATACTTAGTAGCCTCTGGCTGCTATGGTGACGGTACCCTCTCTACTTATAATATTGATGATTATCTTTAGGTTCGGGTCACTCCCATCTACCATTCATAAATCCACTATGTATATGTCTACAGGTGGTTTATAAATAGTGGCAGTCAATCAATGGTAGACTATATTCCATCCCCACACCTAGCAACAGCTTAGAACTTAAATGGACCAGGTATTTTTCTGATAATTGATGGGTATTGTAGGGGAGATTATAGATATTACTGACTTCTAACCAACCATCTTCCTCCTACAGCCTCCATCTCACTATGTCTATGTCAAGAAGTGGCAGTGCCACACCCAATGAGAATGGACGAGATGACCTGTCACAGTTAACCCCATATACCTTAGCCCAGTTTACAACCAGGAACAAAGGTGAAAGACAACCAATAGAAATCACTCAGACAACTTTAGAGAGCATACGGCTGCTACCCACCGACTGGTCACATATCCATAATGGGATTGATTGCATTAATGAGGTTCGTATATTAGGGGAACTGGTGGGAGTGGGTGTGTGTGGTTGTATGTAGGGTTTTAGGTGTGTTTATAAGTATGTATGTTTATAGCGAAGTTTGGAGGATCGATGAAATCTATTTCTTCTGTATAAACTATTTTGGTATTCGTCAACTCTGTTTATGCTAACCAATAGATGGCCTCTAGACTCTCAGTGAGGAGGGGAACAACAAGAAAATACAACTAATTCGATTGGCCAGTATTATAGATGCCATTAATCAGATAGCACCGACCAATCATGTGATCTTCAAAGCTACACGTTCTCGCCAAAAAAGGTTATTCTTTTGGGGGTCACATAAAAACCTTATTACTATATCAATTTTGACCTGTCTACCCGAAACTGTCGACTGCCCATTAAAAGAAGTTGCTGTGATTAATAAATCCTTGGATATTCTATCAAGTCCGGATACAATAGGAGGAGGGACTAGCATTAGCAAGAAGCCTTCGCAGGGTTCTATACGACGAGAGGGAGTGACTAGCGCTACCGCTAAAGTGAGCGAAGGCAGTTTAGGAAGAAAGGAGGGTATGATCACCCACCAGGAGTGGCTAAAAAAGTTTGGAATGAACTCAGGGCCCAATCAACGCTATAGTCAATTAAGTCAGTTAAGTGAAAAGAGAAGTATATACTACGAATCCTTGAACCAGAACACCAATTCCACCGCCAGTGGCTTTGGGGTGTATGATACTATCTCTCCTGTGGCTCCTAATGGGACCAGACCAGTCAGCATCCTGTACTACGACACCTTGCAATCTGCAAGTAATCCCAACAGCCTTACAAATGAGCGTATTTATGACATTCTGGAACTTGCTGGTGACACCCACTCAGATAGTGACAGCATGGGCTTGGATAAGTCCAATGATCATATATATGACACCCTAGGTATCCCCTTATCAGAGCCAGATGCATCTCCTCTCCCCAAAGTTAACAGTGATGAGCATGATCTGTACCTTGCCCTTCCTCCTTTTGCTACCACCTACCACCATGTGGAATACGACGTCATGAAGAGTCCCAAAGAGAGCCCATTGGCAGATAAGAATTGATCATATGTCATCTCCCCTGGAATTGGGTTCAAAATGATGGATCCTATTGGTGACCAGCCAGGGAGGTGGGTTAATTGGATCATGTAGAGATAAGATAGCTGACACCAGTGTTGTTTTTGCATAGTAATGACTGTAGAATGGGCAGAGATAGAATATAGAAAGACTATACACAAGGACAACCAGAGGGCAACGAGAATGATTCAGAACATAGTGAGAGTATTTACTGGCAGAATATCATCAAACATATATCCATGCCGCTAACCATAAACCTTACTAACCCATCCAATCAACCAATGGATTGGCCAATTCCACCCTAGTGAAACTTACCTAGTATGGCACAGTCTGCCTGTCCTATTAATTAATTGGTCAAGAGGACCATAACTGATTCACCGTGTCCAATCAATAGCAGGCACTATAGAGGTAATGAATAAGACCTCATGTAATATCTAATATCTGAGACAATAAAAGTGTTCTCTTCTTTCTCAAGGCTTCCTGGTGATAGCTGCCTGCCTGCTCTATGGCTACTCATTTAATTATTCATTATAGCATGCATAGCTGCATAAAAGGCCACTGTCTGTGACAGGGCCTGCCCTCTTACTTAATTCTGCAGTTATAAATGAATAGTGACCTTTTGTTTTAACCTTTCCTTCCGTATTTACAACTATCAGCTATCATTTAAAAATAACTGAGAACAAACTACTAAAAGGCTAAACTTGATAACTATAACTTGCTTGTATACATACATATGAATATTCTGGGCGGCCCTTTACGGGACCTAATCATTAGTAACTTAGCGAGTGATGAATATATCGAACTGCAATGGCCCCATAAGACATTAATATGGGACGATAATAGCATTGAAGTTCAATATGATTGATTCTTAGCCCAAGTCCCATGACTCTGACTATAAGTATGATTGAGGTTTTATCTCTCATTATCTTCTTCATGTTCTACGCTTCTCTGCCAAGTACCCCTTATGACAATCAGCCAGGTGCTTTGTCTTGCAGCTCCTGCCTGACATTGCCTCAAACTTGGTCTGCGTTGTTAATAAAGCCACAAAATCGTTAACTCCAAATGAACACGTAGTTATAATTGATTTGTCAAAACATAGTTTTGCATGTAGTGAGCTAATGAACCATGTAAGGAAACACTAATATAACCTTATCAGGATAAAATCAGACATCACTACTGAGACTTCGTGATCTTAAGTTATTAAAGCCTAGTCAATTGGTGTTAGGCGAAAATTAGAAAGTTAGCACTGGCGATAAAACGAAGTATAAAAGAAAACAAAAGCCAATCATTAAGCACTCGCTCTCACATGCGGTAATGAATAGCAAAATATAAAGTTCTCGTAATGAACGCAAATTGTTTGCATTCAATTTTTTATATATGTAATAATCACACCGTTATTGTAATGTCTAACCGATCGTTAGCACTCATATGATAATCAGTGTCCAGATCTCTCGCTGGTTCAGAACTCAAAGAACTGTTTACTAACATTAAATAGTGGCAATAGTTATTATTTACATCGCAATATATCACATCCTACTGATAGATCTAATTGTGCAATCTCCACATTCGTATCCAAATAAATCAAAGCATCGAATCCTTCTGAAGCAGAACAGAGGTAGAATTACTACAGCCAGTTAGCTAAAGAGTCGGTATATGGGCCTTCTATAGAATCTCTACCACAATAACTGTGCCTTAAAAACAGATCTGATCAAGTTACTATTACTACCACTGGCCCAGAAAAATTAACTGCTATCAAATATACAATTGGAGATTCTGACAGCTGTAGACAAGTCACTAGAACTGCCACAGATTATAATAAAATAAAATTTTAAAAATGATTTCACCAGGATACGAGTTAGTCACCCATTATTGTAATACGTCCCCTTGTTGTGTTTTGTTCTTTTATGCCCTGGCTAGCCAATGTAGATGATGACAGCTGGGGATTGTTTACAGTATACACTCTCAAAGATAGGCTATGTGTAGATATCTAAAAAGGTTCTTGACGGTCATCTAATGCCTTGAACTCGGAGCAGACACAACAAGGCTCACATGCAAGACAGTAAGTACTAAATGGTTCAGATCTAATTCCCCTATCTAACCCTCAAGGTTCATATATTTTTTGCTGATATAAACAAAAATGTACATTCTCCCATCCTCTTTTGTTATTGTTAAGTTGCCCTAGTACTCCTGAAATATTTACTATATTACGATCTTCCTCCATACCTTGTTAAACTATGGAGCATACGTGCCCTGCATAAGATATATAGAGGCTTCTATTTATCTTCTGAGATCTTCAATCTTTGTGATAATTTAGGCCTTTTTAACCTTTTCATTTACATTTTGGATTTAATAGCCTTAATGAATTATTGAACTATACTGCCCCTTGATGAGCAAGCTAAAAGGCTATCAACTAAAACATAGCATAGAAAATACTTACCTTCTAAATCCCTATGGCAGATAGCAGTGTAGGAGTCCTTTTGTAGCCTTTATATAAGTCTAATTTAAGTGTAAGTGTGTCAAGTATTCCCAATCAGGCCCTTTATATTGAGTGTATAAATCCATTTGCATAATATTCTTAATTGTATTGATTTCACTTTGAAAAGCCTTCTCTGGTTGACTTATTAAAGTCGTTTATTTTAGAATAATACCCCACATTTTATTAGCTAATGGAAAAAACTTTCAGTTAGTAAAGTCACTGACTTCTTGTTTACTCAAAATTTCATTGCCACCTATGTGTTATGTAGAAAAGCTGCTTCAAGTTTTATTAAAAGCATGTTAATGGTAAGCATTACAGTAATTAGATTGTGCTCCAAAATTTCTATGGTACATCTATTTATATTTGTATAATGCCACAGATGCATCCATTGTAGATCTATTGTAAAACAAGATATATTTGCCAATGTTTATTCTTAAAGAGATTTTTTCTACAATTCTAAGTTAAAATTCTGATCTGTTATCAATTTTGAAGGCATATTATGTAAATATTCTATATAATCTTCACTAAAATTATCCTTGCTCCTAATTTAACAAGTTGACGACTAACGTAGACTGTGAACCCTGGTAAATAATACCGAGCAAAATTCTGTCTTCTGTCTTTTCATTCATGGGAAACTTTATCCTAGGATCTAAGTATGACTGATAGGCCTGGTACATTGGGTTCTGAGGTCAAAGATTGAGTTTTCCCAAAACAATTATAATAAGAAAAAACAATGGAATAGTCACTGACATGTTTTTTTATAATATTTCACATTCTAAATGCCCGAATTATTTTAATTTAATTGGTTGTTTAAATATTCTACTTCATTAGTTATAGTAATTCTACTATTAAATGAACAAGCCAATAGAAATATTGAGAGATTGGTTACTAAGTAATGGGTTTCACAATAAACCATTAATTCATTATAATAAAAGTTGCGCTATATTGCAGATGCTAGTACTAAATACTTTGCAACAACATTGAAAATATTCTTGTTTAGTTTATTTACTAGCTTTCTCTATGATAACACTTAATAAAGTCTTCAGGGAATGAGTGCCTCATCATTATAAATTGTGGCTGACCAAAGAGTTGCTGTGGTGAGAAGGTAGAGAAATTCCACTATCTTCCATTATATTTTTGTCAATTATAATATATGCAAGATTTTAATCATAATGACCTGTAACCATACATACTCCAGTCATATGGAGAAATTTATTCTCTTTATTGTGCTACCCTTATAAATTAGAAGATCTATGCTCTAAGTAGGGGAGTATTTTGTTCTTTTACTTTCAACTCTATGGGTAAGTGATTATGACCCCACCAGTATAATTTTTACTACTCGGCTGATAATGTTTGTACAGCATTCATACTAAGCTTCTTCAATGGCAATGACAATATTTTTCATTTATAACTTTATTATGTTAGCTAATCTTGTGTGATAATGATTACCACCTCTTCCATTTTAAAGGAGGTGGCCTTGATGCAGTTTAGAAGTATCGTCAAACCACTTTATTCTTGAAATATGTCTTAAAGCAGTAAATCTTTCTTGATGCCAGAACACTAATTCTACATACATTCAAATAGCATATAGCATTATAGATGTTTTCCAATGTGGATTGT
>NAOQ01000409.1:2259-21468 GCA_002751075.1 Ichthyophonus hoferi
TATTAGATATTTAATATTTAATAGTGTATGACCATTGGTAAATAAATTCAGTCTTCCTTTAAGCAGCCTTTGAATGAACACCACTAGCACTGGAAAACCATTCAATTCATTGTTCGACTTAGAAAATAATAAAAATTTCAATATAAATATATACCTACATGAAGACTATTATCACTTACATCTAACCTGAACTTGTTCAAGGCATAAGTATTGATTTATTTGATCCAATTGTAACCAAGTTTTTAGATTAAGCACATAAGATATACTTCATACATACCACCGTGCATACTATCATATTTCAGCATGCTTGAGGTTGAGGTTCTATTTATATCTCTGTTCTGTTGCTCATTGGATTATTATCATACAGGTGTTTATCTGTACCGAACATGCTGCTCTCAACATGGCCTATCAGGATATGTCCCCTGCCTTTGGAAAGGTTACCAAGATAATGGATTTGATTGGCCAGGTGGGTATATAGATAAATATAGAAGTTTTATTGATCATTTTGTGTATACGTTTGATGCCAACTTTTAGAGGCATTTAAATTTAATTTATAATTAAAAATAAATTTATTATTAATAATAAAATAAAACAAATTTTCCAGTATATTATTTTTATAATATGGTTTTAAAGAATCCATTCACAAGTGGTTTTAAAACTAAATAATAGTATAGGTACATGCATATAAGCTTACCCTATCTATGCACTTCTGTATGTGTTGTACAGGGCACATATATCTATTTTTACCAACCAATAATATATACAGGATATTCTAGGTATGGCCGTCCACGCCCCCCTCTCCAGCTATGAAAAGGTCTACACACTACCCATGCTCACCATCAAGCCCAACAAGGTATGTATAAGTATAGATGGAGTTATTTTTAGAAACTTGACAAGGCTCTAATATAGTAATTGGGATATTGTTATTTTTATATATTGGAACCAAAGTTTCTAATGCAGGTTTGAAGTTCAGTCCTTTATTAGTTGTCAACATATTGGCTTGTTGCTATTGAAAAAACATGACTTTCTAGTTGAGTTTGATGGGGAAATCTTAATGATTGCTAATGCACCTAGCTATGAGACATGGCTGTTACGACTTATACTCTACAAACATTCTTGTATGGTATTGATATATCCTCTTGTTTATTGATGTGATACAGGGGAGTGGTATTGTGACATCTGTTCCTTCTGACTCACCCGATGACTACGCTGCATTGAGAGATGTTAAAAGCAAGCCTGCACTGAGGTATATATTAACATTAATATATATGTGTATATATATACCTGTATAAGATACCCTTTTCCCGTTTATCTTCATGTTTAGAAAACGTGTTTGCGTCAGCTATATTTTAATTTAATGACAGAGAAGGCACGGATTTAAAATTCTGACATAGCCAATATAAATAGAGGGTTAATATAACAATAAGATAATACTTTTCATATATAAAGTCGATATGGGTATTGCAAATATATACATTTCTCTGCCATGGGATTGGCTAAATATTGATAGGATATACGGATGGATGGAGGCTGATATGTGTGTATGTATGTTGTACTGTACTTGTCACCTATCAAACAGTTTGTATTCTATTACATTTATTATTCCAAAGCAATGTCTACTATCATATACATTTCTTTCGTCCTCCTATTTCTATTGCTTCTCTTTCTCATTTCTATTGTGTGTTTATGCAGGTTTTATCTACTTGTGGTGTATATATATCTGGGGTTTAGAGATCATTTTGCGTGTTTCTCATACTAGAAACTAGAAGATAAACCAATCTATTTACTAGTGTGATAAGTAAAACTACATCAATACACTAACATAGACAACAGCGATGCCTTTTAGTTTCAGAATGTATTTATGTCATTTATGTACATAGATCAGTTGAGTATTACTACCATTCTCAATTGTTGTCTCAATTGTTGTACGTTTAATTTTTTAACAACTCTCAATGGAATACAATATAGTATTAACATAACCCACTGCCAATCGTGATAATTTCTAATTATAAAACTGACCTACAATTGGATCCGGTGATATTTTTATAGGGGACTTGCATAGAAAAAATAGTGAATATAAATATCAACCTGAATCTGATCATAAACATCATGATTTCACGAGATACTTCATTGCCTACGTTATGGTAGATAGTATACATACAATACGCTATATGATATTATATTTTACTATACTAACTGGACGGTGTGATTGACAGAGAGAAGTATGGAATTACCGACGACATGGTTATGCCATATGAGGTCCTTCCTATTATAGATATACCTGAGGTATGTATGTTGTCATTGATTGGCGGAGAGTACGTTATAAAATTATGCACATAACTAGTTGCTATTAATAGTCTCTGACAAAGCACTTATAAGACAACAGCTGCATATAAGGATATTTTAACTATTAACCAACCAATTATTCATTTTGTCTTAACATAATATAATAAAATATAGTATGGTATGTTTGACCCGCTTTGACCCGGCTCATTTGGAGCTATAATCACATTTATAACTGTTGTTAGAGGAGAATAATGGCTAAGTACTTTTGCACAATCGACATAAGTCAGGAATGTGGTACTTATTCCATTAAAAAATATAACCTTGATTATACCGTAGTAGATTGTATTGGATAATGTCGCTATCACCATGAGGAGACAAGCTAAATCAATCTATGTCATGTAAAGTTATTTTAAGTTGTCATTGTTATTGGATGTTGGCAATGATGTTGCTAAAACTGCCAACAACAATTGCTACAATAATATCTATACTATAATAATTTAAGATATATTAAGAGAATGCAAATCTGGAAGCTTTTTAACCCTTGCATAATAGTGACTGGCTTTCTGCTTTTATAAAGAGGAACATAGCAATTTATGGTTGTTTAACATTCTTTTTTATTTTGATGCAGTTTCTAGATCTTCTATTGCATAGATAGTTCATACTATGCATACGGTAAATAAGCTTATGATAATATACAATTATGGCTAATTTAATGAGATAATGAGAGAGGAAGCCATAAGAAACAGGCTGGAGCTGGTTGTAGAAAATAGAATATCGCATAATAAAATATGTAAATATGTATTTATGATTATCACTGAGATGTTTTCGCTTGTTTCTTTTGCAATTGTGTTTGTTGGAGCCCAAGATTTATGGATATATACAATGAAAAGACGGTTTTATATTATTCATATAACAATGTAATACGTAATACTGACGTTATGGTACCCCAGCTTGGAACCACAGCTGCAGTTGTTGCTTGCGAACAGTTTAAGATTAAGAGCCAGAACGACAGCGATGCCCTACAGAAGGCCAAGGATCTGGTGTATCTCAAGGGTTTCTATGAAGGTAATACGGGTTTGTGGCTATTGCTTGCATGGAATATGCCAGTGCTGTAATGCTGTATTATAAATACATCTAGTTGCCTTTTATGCATTAGAATATTGAGTACATTTCAGTTTTAAACAACCAATGATGTATATTTATTAGTTATGACCATTTAGACCCATACAGACAAATATTGTAAATTTAAAATTTACAAGAGATTATGTATTGCCAATGTATTGCCAATTAAATGTTTATATCAAATCCATTCATATATGTTATGTTATGGAATGCTACGTTCTATAACCTGTATACTATACACTATATTGCCCGTTATTATACTATACTGTATGACACTTGGTGATTTTTGATGTGAATTGATAAGTACATGTGTAAGTATGTGTATGCAGTAAGTGCTCTTTTTTTCAGTGTAATAGCCAGAACTTCAGTTAACAATTTGGGCCAGGTAAGAATTAACACTCTGAGACTGGTCTAGAGAATGAGACTATATATGCATCTATACCTGTATTGCTTTGTAGGAACAAACAGTAATGATGGTGGGGTTGGACGTTGTTATGTTTATTGTTTTATATACGTATACATATGGTGGTATTGCGGTGTTTTTTCGAGTTCTTTACGAACGTACATGTACCATATAACGAAACCTATAATTTAGGGTGATTGAATTGAAAATTGCAAGCAGATGGTTTCTTGAAACACTTTAACAAACAACATAGGTACTAAGCTAAATCCTAAGCCTTGATTTTCCAATCATAACGTTAATACCATGGCCTTATAAGGACAGAAAATAGCTACAGATAAATGTCGCTATCTTTCTTAATATAGATTGAAATTTTATAGAAAGCGTTGAATAAAATAGGATTCCATGTATACTAATATTATACCCTATCATTGACTAATCATTACATATCTTTAATATTTAGGTGTGTTGATTGTGGGTCCCCACAAGGGCAAGAAGGTTGCTGATGCCAAGGAGGCAATAAAACAGCAGTTGATTGCCGATGGTGAGTGGTATAAGATCATTTATATATATATATATTGTGATGATATGATATATGATAGCTAAAACACAACTGAGTTGAGGTTTGGGTTTAAATGCAAGGCATTCCAAACAAGACTTGTATTAATGTGCTTACTATCTACTAGATACTACTTACTATAAGGCATAGGTCTAGGTGTTACTTAAATCATGTTTAGTGCTTAGCGGGATAGTAGTTGATTGGACGCTAATACTTCAGGCGGTTGCGCTAAGCTCTCCTATACTTGCACTTCATACATGTATGTATACCAGCGGGTATTTCATTATATTACCAACCTATGTATTAGCGACTTGAGTACGGATCTGATCTCCATTGGCCTATCATTATTATTTGTTTTGTTTTTTATTACTAAATTATTATATTTTAGTTTTATTGTAGGTCATGGATTGGCTAGTTAATAGCCTTATACTGGCAAGGCTGTGAGGTATTATATCGATATACCTATTAGCATTATTTTCTATTTTTAATGCGTCACGAATTGGCTTACTAATAGCCTTATATAGGAGAGGCTGTGAAGTACTATGAACCCGAGGGTATTGTGATGTCCCGATCTGGTGATAAGTGTGTAGTGGCCCTTTGTGACCAATGGGTAAGTTATATTATAATTACTGTACATGGTATTAAGGTTATGACTGGTAGATATAGATTTAAATTTTGGGATTAACGCTGTGATTGAACCATTGGGGTTTAATATTTTACATAGTACCTATATATATATATATTATCTGTTAAATTGTTTTAATAAGTCATTTGCTTGCAATTTTCATTTGAATCATCCAAACTTATAGGTTTTGCTGTATGGTATATGCCACCCTTCAGATAGGATTTATATACATATGCAGTTAAGTATAGATTACTAGGAAAATAACAAGTATGTCACATGTCTTTAGGCTGATATAACGCCAATTATAATACTATACTATTATACTTTTGTACTAGTAGCTAATATACATTACTGTAGTATTTGGATTATGGTAATGAAGAATGGAAGGCCATTGTGGGTGAACGTATGAAAAACACTGAGATGTTTGCCGAAGAGACCCGTCATAACTTCCAGCGGACTCTAGACTGGCTCCATGAGGTAAACATATTATGTATATATCTTATTACTGATTATCTAATGGTACTTTTATAGGCATATAAAATATATAAAGTGATCACATATCACCTAAACATAATACGATTTATTCATCTAATCAATTGTATCTTTTAAAATACACATGTGATAATTGGAACACATCTACAAATAGATTAAAAGATGTATTGGGTATTAAAATCCACATCGAAGTGTAAAGTGGAAGATTATATATGTATATGATAATAAAATAACACAGGACAGATAAGATGATTTAAGGAAGAAATATGATAGATAGATTAAAATGAAAGTACACTATATTACCTACTATATACTACACTATACTATGTAGTTGCTATATTTATTTGCTATTTATAACTTGTATATTTTATTTTGATCTCATTACAGCATTTTCCTATTTTCTTGCATGGTTTTTCTATTACATTAAGATATTATAAATTGATTAATTAATTTAAATAAACGTCTAATTGGTCTACGAAATTGAGAAATTTTAATTTAGTCAGAGATTACTTATAAACCCTTGCCCTATTAATGCCCCTCTTATTGGTTATTAATTAATATATATAGTATCTTATTTATTATTAGCAGTGTGATTGGTAGTAAATGATATAAATACCTAGATAGACTGGATATAACACGTGGACACGTACTGTTTATGATGTGCAAACAAATGACTTTAGTTTTCTTGCCATGTTAAAAAGTTGTATAACCTATTGGTAATGTTTGTGATTTTCTGTTTGTTTGGACAATCTATTTGGACGTTTTCGAAATCTTAATTGCAAATATATAGCTTGTCATCTATTTAATGGAAGATAAATATATAAGAAAACACTTTTTATTTTTATTTTGCTTTTGGTTTATAATAGCATTGAATTTCAATTTAGGAGTGCAGAACATAAAATTAAATGGTGCATGCTATATGATCTATGCCATCATATATACGTATACATATATGTAAACATCGACATAGAGTTATAAGATAGGGGTGGATTGCTTGTATATTATGTGATATACATATAATAGATAAAATGCATACAGAACATTGGGCATTAAAATGAACAGTGGAAAACAGAAACATGAAAATCTAAGGTATAAGTTAAAGAAAAAACAATAGTGGATATATATGTATGTGTATATGTGTGTGTTATCTAACCTTGTCCCTCTCCCTCTCCCTCTCTGTCTCAGTGGGCATGCTCTCGCTCCTTCGGCCTTGGGACTAGACTGCCTTGGGATCCTCAATACCTTATTGAATCCCTCTCTGACTCCACTATCTATATGGCCTACTACGCTGTAGCGCACTTGCTACATGGCGGTACTTTGGACGGTTCAGGAGCGTCACCAGTAGGTGTGTTGTTGTATGTGTTTGTTTCCTGTGGGTCTGTACTTTGATAGATAAGGAAGTAAGTAGATAGGTAGGTAGATATATACATCTTACAGCCAGAAATACTACCATACCTTCATGTAATTGCGTTTTCTTTTCTTTTTTTTAAATTTTTTTGTTTGCATACTCTACAATACACTTATCAATCCTTATTATCACGTATTTATTATAAAGAGAGAGGGTGATAAGTAAGCTGATTACATTAAGTTTTCTTATTAAAAAAAAACTATATTCCAATCCATCCTCAGCATATATGTATGTATATATATGTATGCCAAAAATGCTATCAAACTGTTTTTGGTGGGTTTCTCGAACCTGGAATTGCCCTTTGGACTTAATCTAACGTAGCATATTTCTATTATCCTACTATAGGTATTAAGCCAGAGCAGCTCACTCGCCCTGTGTGGGACTACATTTTCCTGGATGTGCCTGTATGTATGCTATATATATATATCACTCTTATATAATACCAGAATGTACTACCCTTTCTTGTTTTATCATTTTTAGTCTCTAGCTATGCGGTGTCCTATATATATTTGGTGCTTTCCATATATAGACATAATACGACCATGTATGGCAGTAAGAGTGTTATAGTATTGGCTAAAATGAGCAAGGCAGACCAACCCAAAGCCAGTGTTAAAACATTGCATACATACATAAGGATCAGTTATGTTGCTCGTTTCCGATCGTGTTTGTTAAGCAATTAATAGATAACACCAGCAATAAAATAAATTTCAACGTAATTTTTCTTTCCCTCTCTCCCTTTGCCTCCTTATTTTTGTCTATTAACTTTATATATTTTTTAAAAATAAATAAATAACAAATTCAACACCATACTATGATAGGCTCCTACCACCGACATTCCCATCGCTGTTTTGGACAAGATGCGGGCTGAGTTCCGTTACTGGTATCCTGTAGACCTCCGTGTGAGTGGAAAAGACCTGGTCACCAACCATCTGACCTTCTTCCTCTACACCCATGCGGCCATTTGGGGCCCTGAGGTAGGTGTTTATTGTTGAAACAGCAAAACTATTGCCTAAACATTGATCTGGGAGGTTAAACTGCTATGGCCGTGGTTCATACTGTGATGTGGGACCACATGGGAATACTACGTGCTGTTTTTAAAAGAAAACATATACATGTGTGTGTCTAGTTAAAACTGGTATTTTATTTATAGTTAATGATTATTTTAATTGTAATGTTGCATTTATAATTTATATTATTATTATTATTTGTAAACATTGTATAAACTTAATGTAGTCTGCCTTTGTTTTAAACCGTTACCCTGTCAAACACTGGCAATGGTGTATGTCAGGTGATGGTCTATAGTGAAAACAAGAAGCTAGAATCCTCATCTTAATCACCCAGAGGATAACTTATGTCACTCTAAACATATGTGTGTTAGTGAGACGTGAGACGGAATTCGGATTAAACTGTATACCTAATATAAGCTGACATTTTGAGACATTACTATTACTATGTAAGTTTGATAGATAATCTATTATTTAACACACCTCCATCACATACTAAAACAATCGATATGTGACACAAAGTATAGTTTGACCTTTGCAAATGGTATTTTAAAAAGAAAGCGTGAAGTTTTACAATTATTACCACAATGAAACAACGAAACAGCTAAATATAGATAATTGAATATATCAGGATTTTTTAAGCCACCCTTTCAATATTTCTTTAACTTGCCCTCAGTTCTAGTTTGACACTCCCAATATACACTATGTACCTTAACATATTATAACCCTACTTGTGATTTCCCCAGTACTTCCCCAAGGCTATTCGTGCCAACGGCCATCTGCTGATCAACAGTGAGAAGATGTCGAAATCTACTGGAAACTTTAAGACTTTGAGTGGTAAGTATATATATATTAGATTGCATTTTTCTACATCTAAGTAAATTAATAAATTGAAATAGAATAGAACCAGCACATCAATATGTGATTGATAAATATGGGTTTGAATCAATTAGAAACATAATATAATGTATATGTGGTTATGGTTATATATGTGTATGTCTGTCTTTTATAGGGAAATGCATGCATAAGGGAAATAAAGGTGTTGGTAGAGAAGTGGTCCAAAAGAAGTCTTTGTATATGTATATATATATATATGTATATTTTCTTATTAAAATCTATGTAACGCTAGTAGGGATGTGTTGGAGATTAACATAGCATACTCTCTATTTTTTGTTAATCAATTTATCTGTCTGTCTGTACGCCTTTATTTTTCTTACATTCACACCAGTTGTTTATCTTAAAGACTACTTATTATACACAGTATATTTATTATTTATGGTGCTATAATTTACTATAATGCACTCTAATGTATTCTATACACAACTTTAACATACTGTCACTACGTAGAATCTGTACGCGATTATGGTGCCGATGCCACCCGCTTCACCCTTGCCGATGCTGGTGACTCCATGGAAGACGCTAACTTTGCTGTCACAACCGTCAACGCCGCTATCTTGAGGCTATTCACTCAGTTAGAGTGGACCAAGGTATTTGTCTGTAGTATTAATTAATTAATTAATTAAGACTATAACTGCCTTTTCACCCTTACTATATATATATATGTAGCTATATTTGGCAATAATGGATCTTGGCTAGACCAATCAGACTTCTACAAACCCATTAGAAGATGCAATTAATCATAAATTAATATTACATACCACCCCATACTATTTCATAGTAGTAGTGGTTTCATCTGTTTTATTTTTCTCGTATTTACGTATTATAGTGGGGAAAAAACACTTGCGACTATATGATAAAAGCAAGTGAATATGCAGTCTTGGCTAGGAATATACCTATTACTATACGCTCACACTGTGTACTAATTGCGGGAATATTCGGGAATATTACAGGAATTCCTTGCCAGTAAGGAGACTATGCGTACGGGTCCAGCCACCACCTTCCACGATAAGGTGTTTGAGAGCTCTATTAACCAGGCCATCAAGCTGGCTGATGAGGCCTTCACACGGTCAGTACCAGCGTGCACCTAAACCAACTTCTCTCTCTCTCTTTTGATTCATTTATGTTTATTTGTGTTGAACATTTGATTGCAGTGCATACTTTTAATATATACAAGGTATAACATACAGAGGATGAATGTAAGTATACCATACTAATACTAATACCTAATACCTACAAATACCATACAGCATGCACTTCCGTGAAGCCCTCAAGGTAGGGTTCTACGATCTACAAGGCGCCAGAGACTGGTATCGTGAGGTACAACAATGTGAGACAGAGGGTCTTAACCATGATCTCTTGATGAGATTTGTAGAGGTTCAGACTCTATTGTTAACACCCTTCACTCCTCACTATGCTGAGGCTGTATGGGCTCTGTTGGGCAAGGTAGGTTGGTGTTGACTTGGCTATATATATATATATATATATATATGTATCAATGTGTACGGTTGTCGTGGCGTATAGATAGTAGTATATATGGGTATGAGTTTTTATATCAAACTGCCTGTATATATAGGTACACATTTATATCTATTATAGTCTGTAGTATTTACGGATCTACCTAATACAACACGACTCTATTCTATTGAGCGGACCATATAATAGCTATGATAACTATGGTAACATGCACATAGGCAGTAAACTACATTAGATTTTAATTATATTTGACAAATCTTCATTCTTAAGTATGTATTTTGACCGTCACATAAATATCCAACCATACGCCATGCCTGTTTACACATTTACCTGGTCATATGATAAACTGAATTTGATATTCAATTAGTTGCAGAGTTATATATTATATAATTACCTTTCGATACTTGATGTATATAACAAAATCAATTTGTGCAAGTCAATAGGAATTCAGGAGACGACCCCTTTTATAGCTTATTAATTTAATAATACAGTTTTTGGGCTGTACCTCCTTTTATATACTTGTATATAGGACATGGTGAAAATGAAATAGGCGTAGTGTATTCCTGTTTATGTAATTATTGGTTTATCTGTACGGATTGAGTTTTTTAGAATATGCATGTGTACATACATATACATAACCGCAATAATCTTCGATCAGACCGAGAGTGTTATGAAAGCGTCATGGCCTGTAGGTGGCGAGATAGACACCACTCTGTTGGCTGCATCTGCTCATGCTGCTAACATGGCCAGTGAACTTCGTATCAAGTTGAAGAATGTTTTGGCTCCCAAGGTGGATATTCCTTGATGTCTTGATGTTGTTTATCTTTTTATGTTTACTATGTCTTTTTCTGTATCATATCTATCCTATATATTCTGTGTGTATATTGAATGGGAAAAATGGTGGGGGTCTGGAAATACTCTTGTTGTGAAACTATACCATAATACAAGCGCAGCGCATTTATGATTAGTTGATTAGTTAATATGTGCAATTTTAATGAATGAACAATTATAGCATTTCCCAACTACTTATTGTCTTAGAAATTGATGTACATATTGATTGGTGTCGTGATATCTGGCTGTTGGTGGTTGAGAGGTAGTAGGTAAGTCGAGGGTAGGAGTTACATTCTAGATACGCTATATATATGTTAAAGACAGCCTAAAAGTGGTGATAATTGTATTATTTCTATCTGTCTTTCAACCTGAATGAAAATCTTCGACTGCTTTGATAAAGAAAGAATTATTAATTTAGACATGTCGATGCTAATAGATAACTAAATGAGTATATAATACTTTATTGTAACATAATACGTATGAGGGTCTGTCGGTACAATGACTCCCTACTTAATTATTAAATGCTATTAATCAAATGATTTGGATTGAGACTAATTCCTGTACATCATATTATATGTGGTATACGGTTTAATTCGCAGTCAGTCTCACCACATCATATATGTTTAGACTTGTATAATAACTGCTGCGTGGTCTTGGAGTGACCTTCTAGTTCGGCTTATACTATAGTCCGCCATCTGACGTGCATCATTGTCAAGGTAGCGGTTGAAAAAGGCAGACAAGAAATGTTTACCCCTATGTTTTTCCTTTTTAGACTCTGTCATTACTAACAGTATCATTATTTCCCATTCCAGAAGGGCAAGGCTGCCCAGGCCCCCCCCGCCAAACCCACCAAGCTTACAATCTATGTCACTGCCAACTACCCTGACTGGCAGGCACAGACCTTGGATCTGTTGAAGAACCTCCATCTTGAGGTATGTTTGTTTTGTTTGGGCCTAGACTGTGTATGACAAGGATGCTTAACCTCTGTAATTTGACAATATATATATAATGCATCTAGCTACATCAAGTTAGACCGTTAGTAAATACTACCCCAGGCATCTATATTACTATCTTCACTATATGATATTATCTGCCATTGTGATGCTGTTATAATAAAACCCAGCTTTTTTTCTTGCTGAATTCTCTTCAATTTCATTTACTGCATTTAATATGGATAGCATCCATGCTATGTTAATCGTATTTGGTATAACTGGAATGGGTGATAGTGTGGCGTGATACTCATGGACATGTCATTGCGTGTTTAGGACAAGGCCAAGTACCAGGACAACAAGGCTGTTCTTGCTCTGCTTAAGGAGCTCCCTGCTGTCAAGCCAATGTTGAAGAAGGTTATGCCCTTTGTACAGTTCACTAAGGTGGGTGGGATGGGACAGGATGCGTTTTGACAGGTTGATAATCTATCAATATACTCCTATTACATCTTAAATATCTGGCTGGCCTTTATTCGTGTTTCATTTGTATATTTGCACAGTATTCTTTATCTATTGCAAATGTACTTTGTGACTTTTTGTCTATTTTTTTGTTACTATTTGCGTAATTACCATTTGTGAAATATCTTACATGTTGTTTTTTCCTATGACTGACTTCCCTTGCTAGATCTCGAAAATAGGAAAGTATTCTGCACTGTGATTGTACCCAGGGTGGCAACCAAATTAGTTTGTGTAGTGTACATAATAGTGTCAAGAACACGATACTGCCTGTAATTAACCGTTATTTTTTTATACTTATTACTCGAATTCTAGATTTCTATTTGGCTATGCGAGTAATCCTTGTGTGGAATATTTGGGTGGTCTTGTTATATAGAAGATTTTTTAAAAAAAGTAATAGTACAGATATGGGTATAAATGGAAAAGGAATATGAATATAAGTTACGTACTAAACTTGGCTCTACTTATTTTTAATACATTTAACAAATATTATCTACAGGATGCTGTAAAGAACTTTGGAGAGAGTGCCCTCTCATCTCATATTAACTTTGACGAAAAGGAAGTTCTGAGCGCTTACATTAACTACTATACACGTAACCTTGAGCTGACGAGCATAGAAATTGTGGATGGTAGCCAGGCTGGTGATGTCATTAGTGGACAGTGTGCTCCTCTTAAGGCTTACACTGTGTTTGCCTAAATCTTGTATTATGGAATACTTAGTTGGATCAGATAAAACAAGACTATACATTAATAAAATGACTAACGTTATTGGCATCTTGCTATAAACAGGCTTATCTAATACTTTATTTGATTGGATTCTATGGTTTTATATTATGTTGATGTAACCTGGTATTGTCATAATATATTTGTACTCTAATGACCATATAAAATTAGTGTTTGGAATTGTATAATCTTTTATAGTTTCGAGAGGTGCGCAACTGGCTGCCAACTCCATTTTAACTTCTCAGCCTTCCATTTTTTTTTAAAAAAAAAAACAAACTCCATGTTAGTTTTTCTAATCTTGTTTGCCTTTACATATTCTTCATTTTTTTATCCAAGCTGTCTTCAACTCATTTCCTTTGATTTATCCCACCACTATGTAAGCATTTAAATAATTCAAATAAATTCTTAGTGTATTATCACGCCAACATGAAATCTCGATCATGGTCTGATAATGTGCTGTAGATCTCTAGCAAGGTCTCCTGGATTATCACACATCACTATACCTTGTACCCCATATCATATCATATACCTGATCCTCTATGAGAAGACATTGGTTGAGGTTTGTAATTGAGGAAAGAGGCATGTCATAATGATGACACAATATGTACGTCATTATGAGGTCATCAGTTAAAAGAATAAATATAAATAAAAAAGGGGATCTGTGACGTAATTGTAATATAGTGATGACATTATGAGGTCAATCGTAGCTTGAATTACAAGAGGATAGCTTCTCTAAGATTTGACATTAATTCCTGTATTATATTGGGTATATAGCTTGATCCGAATGCGGTCTCGCCGCATAATATATATTTAGAATGATATAAATTAATCACTGAGAGGTTAAAGCGAGGCTTCTAGTTTTAGTTACACTATAGTCTGCCGTCTGGCATAAATCATTGTTAAGGTAGCGGCTTAAGATAAAGATCAAGTGTACTAGGTTTACCCTGTGGTTTACTGTTTCTACGTTGTATCACGACCTTGAAGGGCATTTCCCAGTGTCTAATAATAATAAAAGCCAATGGTTGATTTGAAAGGCTTTGATTTTCATTGGGCTACATAAACGCAGCAAATAATATAGACCAATTGGCATGTGGTAAATGTTGGCAAAGTGCTAAACATAACACAGAGATACGATAGGCCAATAATTAGTTGTGCATAAAATGGAAGCCAATCCTGCCCTCGAATGGAATGAAGATGGCTTACGTATTGTTAGCCAATACTTGCCAATCATGTTTTTTTAATAATATATATGGCATGAGATTGGTTATGATATCTTTTAAACAAGGTATAATGCATAATACCGTTTACTATACCATATAGTATATATATTATAATACGGAATATATAATAGTATAATATAGTATTATGGCAATATAACATAAAACACTAAGTACAAATACACTATAATACTATATAGAATATATTTTATTATATATTAGGTACAATTCAAATTCATAAAGGGTTGGCGACTTTATCTTATCATACGACAATTACTATACCTTATAGGTTTCACAATAAACACAATATACGTATTAGTTTGCTAGCATCACAGAGGTGTGTTAAGTGCAGAGTGTTTTTTTTGGATAAAACACAGACAATCTCACGCGAATATAAGCACATTAAGACTCTCTGTCCCTGCAGCGCTCACATAACTGCCTCGGAGAACAACATAGCCATCTTTATTATTCTTATTATTGCACAAAATGTTTAGTGTTGTATCTAGTCGTCATATTGGACCGGTGTTTTCCCGCCATTGTTCTTCACCTAGTAATGGATTATTAGGTGGGTGTAGGATTATTTCACGTCAAGATAGTACTTTGAGAAGTACGAAAACATCACCTGTTACCATTGCACTGACGAATCCACCTAATTTTTTTGCCAAGGTATGTTTTATTTGTGACATCTTTATAGTATATTATATAGTAATTTTCATATATTGTGCTAAGTTACATTATACTATATTGTTTTGCACAATATAGTATTGTTCTATTATTAGGTTATACCATATATTTATATTATATGCTACCTTACCCTGTGTTGTATTATATATTTACCCTATTAACCTAAACATATTCAAACAGCTTAAACAAACAGCAGCCAAATACATTACAGGTACTAAGGTACTGTATCATAATGTGAAAGCGGTCAGGGCATTAAAAAGGAGAGCCGGTCAAAATCAAGCATTAAATTACACTGAACAGTTATTGGTGAATACTACCGTCAAGGATTTGAAAAAGTTAAGACCATTTTTAGGTATGTTTAATTTCTATGTTCCAATGATTTTATCAAGTTATATTTATTTGTACATTTAGTATATTAAAATATAATGTCAAGTGTAATGTAAAATGTAGTTTAAAAATTAAAATATTTCTCCTCCTATTAGAGAAGGCAATTCCGTCTATTTATAAGTATATGGGGGTGTAACAGTGCGCTTTAAACTAAACATTTCCTTATTGGAGGGCTAGAGCAGAAGGGATGCAAACTGAATTGGTAAAACATTAAAATCAAATGGATTTAAGCATTGAAAAGGTGTTAGTGATGAGGCAGTGGATGATTTAGTGCTCTTACCTGACCAATAATAATGCATGATTACGAACCAAGTTGTGACATTCACATTTTCTAAGTTATGGTATTATATATATATATATATATATATATATATTCATATATCAGAATGTATTGGCTTTAAAAAAGATGCTATAATGGGTCTATTACTAACATCCCCATACCTTACTACCTTCCTGTGTATATACACATCTATATTTGCATACATAGCGATATACATTTTTCTTCCTGAGGCTATACCCTTTCTTGTATACAGATTCCCCTCCTTCCTTCCGTCTACTTACGAAACAAAACAAGAGAAAATAAACCGATTAATTAATCTAAATAACAGATATACTGAGGGCCTTGTCGATATTTTAAAGGTATAATAATACCAATTTATTATATATATATATATATATATATATATGTATATGATAGTTATTTCAATATAATATGTATGTTATGAATGTTGTTTAAGTGTTTAATTAATTAGTTATTTAATTAGCTCATTGGTTGATGTTTGTGACCGTTCTACAGTTCATACCAGACTTTATCTTTATTACTTTATATAGCTAACCAAACATCATTATTGAATAGGAGTATGTAAAAATGATCTACTGCCACTGAGTAATGAGCATTAAATGGATTAATACCACTACCACCCATAACTATAACTACCGTACTGGTACATATTCTTTTAATTGAGCTTTTGGCTATTATTATTGACTTAATTTTATATATGATAGAAGATAATAGGGCAAGATATATATATCATAGAAATGACCAATTGGGATTGATCTTCAATTTATTTATTCTTGGGGGATTTAACGAGTAGTCTATTGGAGAATAGGTTGTGATTGCGTCATTTGAAATACAAACATGGAAATTGGCTACTTTTGAATGGCTAACCTGTGTTGCTATAAGCTGTACAATATTAAATTATAAATTACTGTACAAGTCATTAAAAAGTAATTGTAATTTTCTAATCCAATCACAGTTAATATACATATATTACCATTCCTACCAATCATAACTAACCTCATCTATAGACCCCTACAGATCAACCTATCACAACACAGTATCGGCAAATCCTTAAAACGAGCATAGCAACCACTGCCCTTGGTGAGGCCTTTTCTCATTCGATTAATATTACGAAAGGGAACGGAGATATTCTTAGTGGTCTAAATAAGAAATGGTTGACACCTCTCTGTCATTCCTTGGGGCTATCTACTTACTTGCCATTTATGATGATACAGAGAGGGCTAGCTAAGAGGTTTAGGTAAGTAGAGGTGGTTGAGAATGGGTATGGAGTATAGGATGCTCTATTAGGATACATTAGGATATACTATGATATGGTATGGTATGGCCTGATGTATTATTTTTAATTAGCATGTATGATATCGTATGATATAATGTAACATAATGTAATAGGATATACTATAGTAATACTAACTAGCCTATATGATAGAGTGTGATATATAATTTATTCCCCATAACTACTTATCCGTTTATATATGTCCACCCATTTCTCACCTATTAGACTATTCATTAATTTTGTGTTACCAATATAAACTTGTCTCGGTAATTTACTAGATTATATATCATCTATTTATGACGTCATCAATATAGCCATCAGCCTGAGATACGAATGAGACCCCACGGTTAAAAATTTGAACAACTGAAATTTTCTATGTTAAAATCTCTACAATGAGATTGAACTTTGCCTCGTTATATTTAAAATACTTAGTGATGCTATTAGCTATTGCATTGGGTCTATCATAAATAGACATTAATTTTTAGAAAAGACATGTCATTAGTGCCAGGATATAGGATAATAACTAGGGCTTGGTATTATATATATATGTAATTTATACTATAAGAATTTTCTCTATTATAAACCGGTAAGGAATTTACAAAACGATCACCCTAGTTTTTTTTTATAAAAAAAATATGTACTTTCTTATTAGCTCTACGTTTTATATTTGATAAATCGTTATGTTTGTTTACTGTTACTCTCACCTCAGCACCAAAACAAAACAATGCTTACCAAGGATTGATTTGAATGTTTGTTTTAAACTATGAATATACATTGAGTGTTTATTAATATTTTTGCTAATATAGAGATGCACATGATATACTGCCTAACAAAAAGATATATAATAATCATACATATGTATAAACGAGATGATATATATGCTTTTTTCTTTAAGCGTTTTAGGCTAGTTCAGTATTGATTATATCTATCCCTTGACTCCCTTTCTCTGTTCTTTCTTTCTTCTACTTTATGCACTAAATAGTAAAAGTACTTCATGTAATTTATTATGTTTTTTTTACAGTGAAATACTGCAACATGACATCCTCCTACGTCATCATGGTCTGGATTCACTGACCCCTGATCAATTACAAGATGCCTCACAAATGCGAGCACTGGTTTTACCGCAGCAAATCTGTGATAAAGAGCCTTTGGAATTTGAGAAAATGAAAATAGCATTAGAAGATTGGTTAAATTTAAAACCAAATATGGCCAATTTACCTATCTTGATGACGATCTGTACTGTGAGATTGGCAGCTAAACATCCTATACATGGAAAGATAATTAGGGAATTATTAAATTGATATTAAAAATAATTTGAAATAAAAAATACTTACATGTTTATACATATAGCAAATATATGTAAATATATTGCTGTCAGCCGGTGTTACAGCTATTACATCATTGTGTTGCACTTACTATCTTACTGTATTGTGGGTTTCTCACTGCATTATAACTAATATCACATTCATCTTGTATAGCATCCAACAATAGCAAGCGGAAAATCCGAATAAATGCAAATTGTCTTTATTCGGTCTCATTATGGTATTTAAGGCATGTTTATGCTGCAGTCAAAAACCTGTATAGATTTAGTAGTTTTTTTTTTAACAGTTTCATAAAAACAAGTGAAACAGAGTAAATTTGTAGTATGACTAGCCACCCCCTTTGCATCGTTCAGTTACGCTACCATAACTTACATTACTTACACTGCTATAGATCTTCATATTCAACAGATTATGTAAGGTCTATAGTGAGCTGTTATTATAAACTCGTGTACACCAGGTATAACCTAGTTAGAAAACTAGTATTAGTCAATTATAACTAATTATTTTATTCAATGATATATATATATATATATCCAGGGTAATGATTATATCTTGTTTTACACGATTTAAAAAAAACTGAAATGGCATGACTTAAACTTGTGTGGATAAAGCCCAATCGAACAATCATTAGTTGTTTTTAATGCTAGTCTCCAAATTTGATTTAAAAATAAAAACTTTCAATATAAAATATAATATCCTTGAGCAATAATACATTAATAACCTTAAGTGCAATAATCTTGAAAAGAAACCGAAAAAA
>NAOQ01000409.1:34391-44656 GCA_002751075.1 Ichthyophonus hoferi
ACAACACAACAACAACAACACAACACACAGACACAACAACAACAACAACAACAACAACAACAACAACAACAACAACAACAGCAGCAGCAGCAGCAGCAACAACAACAACAACAGCAGCAGCAGCAGCAACAACAGCAACAGCAACCCATGATGCAACAACGGCATCAACTGCAACGCCAGCTCTCTATCGGAACACAACAACAGACCCCAGCAGTTGGGCCCCGTATGCCGCCCGGCCAAGCCCTGTATTATGGTGGCCGCTACAATCCCGATGATGCACCCTATAAAGCACCCCCACCCCGTCTATCTGTTTCAGGCCAACTGATAGGAGCACGCCCCTCTGAATCCCCCCAGTTACATAGCACACCTAGCGGGCCCAGCGAGGGCCCCCATGGCTATAAAGGTGGTGGGCCTAGAGGAGGGGAGGCAGGCGAGACACCTGTAGGCCAGGTTGAGAGAGAGAGGGAAAGGGAAAGGGAAAGGGAGAGAGAGAGAGAGAGGGAGAGGGCAGGTATACCTACTATGTACATGCGGCAGGATAAGACTGGTGGCCCACAGCCTCAAGCAATTGCTGATCCCCGTGGGGAGAGTGAGAGGGAGAGGGAAAGGGAAAGGGAAAGGGAAAGAGAGAGGGAAAGAGAGAGAGAAAGAGAAAGAGAAAGAGAAAGAGAGAGAGAGCGAGAGAGACCTCAAATGGGTGGAATCCCTATGGACCGGGCTTCAATGGAGCGAATGATGGTTGAGAGAAATGAAAGAGCTTTGATGGAGCAGAGACGATTATCTTATGCACAGGTATTATATCAGGTGGTGGGAATGGGTGGGTGGGTGGTTGTATTTATGTGCATATGTGTGTTTGTATATGTGTGTTTGTTTGCATGTATGTATGTATGTAGGTAGGTATATGTGTGTGTTTATGTGTGTACATGTATATATATATATATATATATATATATGTATATATGTATATATGTGTATGTATATATGCATGCATTCGTCTGCAGTAATAGTAAATAATAATAGTAATAACAATAGTAACAATAGCAATAATAATAATAATAATAATAATAAGTGATAGTAACAAGAGTAATAACAGCAATAAGATTGGCTAGAATAATGTCACAATTTTAGTGTGGTTGCTCTAAATCTATCTACTTATTCGATTGGTTATTTTTATATTTTATAATTGGCATATGGGGATGTTTAATATAATTTGCCTACCAATAACAATATACTATTAAACCAGGGGAACTCGGATATTTTTATAAATGCTTTTAATGTTTTCATGTCTTTTTTGGGTCAATTGTTGTACAGCGTTTGCGATTAATGTGAGGAGATAAATATTAAACGCTGAAGGCATATTGTCTTACATTCAAATATATTCTATTTTTATTATTATGATGTATTATATTATATTATCTATGTATTGGTAGATATTACTAGGTTTTTTAATTGGAGAAAAACACTTTTCCATGGTAGCAGGGAGTCCCTCCCCCAAGGTCTCCTATTAAGGAGCACTCTATACCAGACCGAAAATCTATAAGTAAAGGTAAGCTAGGGATACATATATATCTCTATAGTATGTGTATATACACTCTTATATGATATAGTACATAGTACTGTGACATATATGTATACATTGGGTCATGCGTAGAAGTATAGGTTTTATTGTACTATTATACATGCCATTCATTGTACAGCTATACTATCATACTATTATACGATTATACTACTATACTATTACATTACCATACTATCATATCAGTTTTCTACCTTCTTTACCTATTTATATGTCTATATAAACCCTCTATGTACACTACTATTACTGTATTACTATATTTCTATTACTATATTACTGCACTACTATTATTATATTACTACACTACAATTACTATATTATTATATTACTATTGCTATGTTGGTTACAGGGAGATGTGTAGAGTGTGTGTTGTACAAATAGAGAGAGAATGCAAAGGAAAGATGATGGGCGTGATCAGTTTGATATTATAAAGTCATACACTGATTGGTTTGTTACAGAAATGGAGCAGCAGCAATGGGCTATAGAGAGAAGATTACAAAGTGGACCATATTCACAAGGTGAGCATTGGTTATACATACCATGATATCGTAATACCCCATATAAGGAGATGTAAAAGGGCTATATGACTGAATATTAGAAGTGTACAGGTTTTAGAAGTGTACAGGTTTTTTTTTTACCAAACTATATAGTACACACTAGATATTGGTGTAGTATCATGAATATGCTTCATGGATGATTCGTATGTGTGTTATTGGTGGGAGGCGCACCACGTAAAGTACCATATTAGTCTATATACCACCACCATTGCTACTACTACTATTGTTACTACTACCACCGTTGTCGCAACATGTTATTGCTACTGTTACGGTTATATCATTTCTTTGCACCTTCCTCTCCTTTGGAAGGCCAGCCGATCCAGTCATATCATTTGACTAGTGACACGAAGCGACCTTCCTAGAGCAAGCAATACCTATCCTATAATATTACATTGTATTATGTTATATTATATTATATTATATTATATTATATGATATTGTATGATATTGTATGGATAGTGGACTGGGGAACAACTCTCTCGCCTATCATTGGCGCTGTGGGCTACACCTGGGCCTACATTTTTCCTTCCTTCCCTCCTATCTATCTACCTATTTACCTATTGGTGCTACGACATTATGGTATATATATACCATAATGTCACAATGCCTCATATAAGGGGGTATAAAAGGGCTATATAATTGGACATTAGAGGTTTACAGGTGTTTATCGAGCTATATAATGCACACGAGATCATAACTGGTATAGTATTATGGACATATTTCACGGATGATTTATAAGCGGGTCGTTATTGATGCAGAGCGCACCATGTAAATTACCATATTAGTCTACACACTCTCCCGCTACTATTACTACTACTACCACCACTGCCTGTTAATATCTCTTATCTCACCTCCTCCCCCTCTGTATATTTTTATGTTAGCTTGCTACTGTTACTCTGTTATACTATTTCTTCCCTTTCCTTTGGAAGGCCAGCCGATCCAGTCATATCATTTGACTCGTGACATGAAGCGACCTTCCTAGAGCAAGCAATAGCTATCCTATTATATTATATTATATTATATTATATTATATTATATTATATGGTATTCTATTATATTATATGGATAGTGGACTGGGGAACAACTCTCTCGCCTATCATTGGCGCTGTGGGCTACACTTGGGCCTACATTTCCTTTTCCTTTAGTCCTTCTCCTTATCTTATAGCCTCCTTTTCTGTCTTCTCTCTCCCTCCTTTCCTCCTATCTATTTTCTACCTATCTACATACCTACCTATTTATGATTTCTCCTTCTCTGTATGTATATGCCTACCCATACCGGCAGATGCATTAACATGTTAAACAAATGATTGGAAAAATCTTATCTCTTGAGTTTGATTGGGTTGTAGGATACTTTATGCATTGCTATAGACTGAACTACTAGAGCCAGACGGTTAATGCAATTGCACTTAGATGAAATAATTAACACATCATGTACATCATGCTATTGCTTTTCTTTTTTAATCATATAATATCATTATTCATTGTATACTATCTAGCTCTAGAATTATATATATTTTATGTATAGTCTATATGTATAGAATAACTTCAATCCACGCTTCCTAGCTTATTTTTATTCGTAGGGAACATGTTTAATCCTTACCAATCGGCTATGACCTTGCTCTATGGGCATTTTATTCAAAGCCAGTAAACATCATACATTAAACGTATTATATGATACCAGACCAATGGCCAGCCCCATTATAATTAAATGAGGGTGAGGCGCAAAGTGCAACTATATTATGATCGTAATTTTAGCCATGGTGTCTGACATTAGGACCTCTATATGTGGTTATTTCCCTTTCGATTGTGGGGTTGATTTCAGCAATTTACCCGTGTTTTAATAGGTGGTTTTTTATAGTTTTTGAGCATGCAAAATCCGTTAATAACGGGTTAGATTTATAATTGGTTAATAATCACCATAGTAAGAGAGGGGTAAGAGGGATAGAGGGAACTTGTAGTAATGTAATGCTAATTACTAATCTAATATATATATATATATATATATATATGCACACTATCTAGGTATGCCACCTGGCACTGAGGACTGGTCTCAACAATATGGCCCAGGCAGACAACCACAGGTGATTGTTTGGTTATATGAAAATGATGTGATATAGTTGGTTAGGGATTATGTGTGAACCCTGTGTGAAAGGTTTTTGTATTAAAACAATTTTCAAAGATTTACCATGTGAATATATTGAATTTCAAGTGTTTGCTTCGATTGATTTGGTTTTAGACGATTTTCTATATATAATGGTGCTCTGTTATAGGTATATCTATTGTGTTTTAATTGCCTCGCATGGTTTTATTGGGTATTTCTAATTTTTATAATATAAACAAATCTTTTGTTATCTGTAAGGTTTGAACCAATGGCCTAAGGTGCCATGTAGTTAAATATGTGATCTTATTGGCGCTTTCCTAGTATCCTGTACAGATTCTATCATACCTTGCCACATGTAGTCCAAGTACATCGCTTATATAAGACTCCAAATATAGTCAGAGTGATGGAGGATGATAGTGGTAAAGGAATAAATTATAATGGGGTGATATTATTGGTAGAATTAATCATTGTCATAGAGACGGGTTGGATATTGTTGGTCCTGACTGATCACATCACCCTATCAGATGCCACCCAAGAGTGCGGTACCTTCCAATGGAAAGCCACAGATGAGCCCCACACAACGCCCATCCCCTGGACCACAGTATGCTCAGGTAATATATATGCAACTGTAGTACATACATATACCATACACACCACATACACTTCCTTATTTAAAGCATCTGGAACAGACCTATAGACCAACCAATTATATTAAGGTAATATGAATACATACCAATCATATGCATGCAGTCGCGTGGTGGCCCGGTGCAAGGTGTCAAGCCAGGTACACCCTATCGTGGATACTGGAAGGAAGAGGGGCAGGGACCAATGGTATCCTACAATCCTCAGGTGCCTGGCAACCAGGTATGACGTGGCATGTATTCCTTGTATGGCATATGTGTATAGATTCCAATCCTATCCAGTGATATTACTTTACATATTATATTTTAGAACCCCCCTTTTAACTTACTTATCCGATTTATGTCTCTCTTGCTATTGAGTAAATATTTTAGTGGGGCTTATGGTGACGTGGTATATTTATTATTCATGTTATTATTGGTTAATGGTTTAATGGATAGGTAGATAGGTAGATCATCATATGTTAAGTTATAAGCCAACCATTGACAAGTATTAAATGGCAAGAAAGAATGACTCTATATGGATCCACATCTATTTTAAATATAAAATTATCCAATATAAACTAATACATAAAATCTTCCCATACACCAATCATCTTACAGGCTTACGATCCACGCGATAAGGTAAGGTGTTGATATTATATATATATCATACTATGATACATAATAGTATAGTATTATACAATACAATACAACATTATAATATAATATAGTATAATATGATATAATGTGATACAGAGTAGTATAGTATAGTATCATCTACCATAGTATAATACAACATGGTATACTATACTCTCTCATAGTATTTTCCACCCAGGTTGCCCCTCCTATACACCCTAGCCAGCCAGCTAAACCCATTTCTATGCAGTCCGAACAACAAGGTCCATACCCACCACAGAACTATCAGCCACAGTACCAACAGGTAAAGGATGTGTGTGTGTGCATGCATGTATATATATGTATGTCTGTTGTACGGTAGATTAGTTAGCAATGGTGAATCAACTCCATCTCATCCTATTACTACATCCTACTATATTTTCTATTTTTATAGCACGATTCCTCTTAAACCTCTTTCTTCTGAATCTGGTGTGCCGGATAACTAACCAATCAAAGACTTTATAATAAAACCTAATTCCAATTGCATTTATCTTCTAAAATTACCTACCGTAATATGCAGTAGAATGTTACGATATAGTATAATCTAGGGTGATCATAATCATAAAATTAGTCATCTGAGAGGGGCTATAGGGCTAGTATAGAAATCCCTATGCCAATATGCATAAAGACTTATATATAGGCAGGCCCCCTCCTCATGATATAATATTTAGTCTAAGGTGATATAAATTATAATAGATGGTTTCACGGGAGGGCTGCAGAGCTAGTATGTTAATACGAGTACTAATCTTGGTAAATGGTTCTATTTATATATACAGGGTCCCGCCCCTTCTTCTTTGTATGATCCTAGGGAAAAGGTAAGCTAGCTCCCTACCAACCATACCGGTTTATTCTTATGGTTGTGTATTTACTAGTGGTCTATCTTTCTCTTCTCACTCGAATCGAATCGACTTGAACCAGACTTAGCTAACTGGTGTTGTTCTGCGAATTATAAATATTTTCTGGGTTTATATCATATGACGGTTGCTTTATTGCCTTATAGCTTTGCTGTGTAGTTATTCTATCACATCCTATATTATACAGCTATGACCTTATTCCTCTACTATCCTATTAGCTTGTTATCTAGTTATACTAACTAGATCATATTGCCTTGCTGTCTACCTATACTATACCAACTATACTATAATAACTGTACACTATACAACAGGAGATGGAGAGAGGCAAGCGGCCTCTAGAAGACGACATGAGAGGACCCCCTGGGTGGGTAGGACCAACAGGACAACCCTTCAATGGAGCCATGCCTCCCTCTAAGAGACATATCAAGTCACCTTATATGCCACAGGGTCCACCTACGGCTGCCCCAGGTAGGTGTATGTATAGTGTAGTATAGGATAGCATAGTGGAGTGTAGTATAGTATAGTGTAGCATAATATAGTATGCTTACAATACTATACAGTAAGAGTGAGATATACTGCGGATTACTGCATTTATTTTATTATATTGTACTATACTATACTATCCTCTACCTTACCCTATCCTACTCTACCCTTTCCCTATGCCCACAGGAGAGTACCGTTATATACACCAACAACAAGACCCTGAGAGAATGCGTAGAGGATCATATACTTATAGTGGCCCAGGGGTTTCCTCCGGCCAGTACCCTCCACACTTTGCTGGTACATACCTATCTCTATCTCTATCTTATATCTAATATGTATTATCTATACTATTTTACAGTTACATTTCTTGTTATCTAGCACTATATCATCTAGGAGTGTATGTTAGAGAATATAGTGTATCATATAGAATAGTATGATAGTATGATATAGAATATGGTATGAATACAGTCTTATTTTACATGCATATGGCACATACTATGTTATACTATAACAGGAAAGGATATAACACTAACATGATATCCTGCCAATCAATATTGGTATATAACAGGTCCCCAAGAGCAATATGAGAGTAAACCTTATCCACACCAGAGTCCATACCCTGCCCAGGGCGGACCTGGGTGAGTAGTAGATTACATATCTGTATATGTATGTATGTAGATGTATATATGTGTATATATGTATATGTGTGCGTAGACGTCAAAGAGAGAGAATATGTAAGTTGGGCTAGGAAGAGTTTTAAGGCTCACTACTATATGTACCTGTATACGTACCTATATCACATACCTATACACATACACCTATCTATACCTATACCTATACCTATACCTATCTATACATATACTTATACCTATACCTCTGCCTACCCTCTCTTTTTCTAACATTCCTCTATTACCATATATAGTCACAATGTTAGTCAAGGGGGACCAGGGGCCTATCCTGGAAGATCTATGGGTATACCCTTATCAACCCAACAAGGTTCTGTTAGCCAATCGGGTTATGGCAGTCGACGATCCTCCGTTAGTATTGGTCCCCCGGGGCAGCCTGGACCCCAAGGCTACCCACAGTCCCAGGGACAACCACCTGCCTATTACCGGCCACAATAGTCGAACCTCACTTGCTTGTAGCTTACGACTTACATACATTACATGTACATAGATAGATACAGATAAATAGATAGATAGACGGAGAGATATATAGAGAAGGAGATATCCTGTGTTATAATCTGCTATGATACGGTATAGTATGACATGCTATCGTAGTGGGTAGTAGGGGATAGTTTCACTCGTGTTAGGATTTAAGGGTATGAATTTTGGTTCGTTTTTCTCTGTTTCACGCCACTCTTTTTTCTTTCTTTTAACTCAGCTTGGTTTAGCCCCGTCAAATCAATCGATTAGCCATATATGGGAGATTACGCCGTAGATTCAAGACATTGTCAACTTTGACCTATAAAATACTTTAAGCTTCGATTTTTATTGATCCTCAGAATCTCTACAACCAAGTATACGTTATGGGCGGGTGCTTCGAGATTTAAGAATGGTTTGCAGTGACCGGGCTTGGATATTTCTATTGGAGTAGGGTTTGGCGGATGGGTAGCAACCATTGGAAATGTATATTTAAAGTATTTTTTAAAAGTACAATTTTAAATTTAAATATAGATAGACAATCCAATCCATATATACCATACCTGTACCTATTGAAACATGTATTATTAGATAAGAATGCCCAATAAAAACTTTCATATTTCGTATAAAGTGCTATCATTGCATGTGGTTAGGCAGTTACAAATTTAAAAGTTTAACCGGGCTCAAGACGATTTAAGATTCCTTACTATACTTGGAAGGGCTGGTAGGTCAGTGTTGATTATTGTTCAAGTATATTGCCATATAATTATTGAAGTCGGGAGAGGGTGAGAGAATGAAACACCTCAAGAGGCCATCGATAATGCTACAATGTTTTATCATAGTATAGGATATGTTGGGATATACTATGTTCTATTGGATAATGGTGTGTTTGTGATATTATATTGCACTAGATTATGGTATATTATAGTGTAATCTATAATCATGTATTACGTTTTACGAGGTCAATATAAGGAATCAAATATAAAGCTATCTAGTCATATCATATTGTACTCGTATGATATAGTAATATGTAGTGTTTTATGAACCCAATCAAAGAACCCATATATAATATGTATATATCACTATCTATAGATGTAGATAATAGTATCTAGTGAAGAACTAACAAGGTTGGTAGCCTAATAGCTATTAATAATGGGACTAGTGTAAGATGAATCGAGGTGGGGGGAGAGTAGTATACTATGTGATACTATTGATATAATGCTATATAGTTATAATATAATAATATACTATACCGTTATATGTATGGTACTGTTGTTATAATGCTATAGTTACAAATGTAGTATTCTATATGATATTATGTGATACTATAGTATATACATACTCTACTCACATACTGTAACATGCCATATCATACTATATCATACATAATTTGATTTATACCTCATCTAGGTGTATTATCGACCACTAGGACTACATAATTCTTATATTTTTTTTATTTTTTCAAAACCTTAAATAAAAGTTCTTATTGGTGTTGCAAAATTAAACTATATAACTTGCACATAGTTTTAAAGTCCAAACCTGTCAAAGTAAAAGAACAAAATAAGATAGCACTACCACTGAAAATAATAAAGAGGTCCTCCTTTGGTGACCCACACCATACCTTACTAATAGCATATCATTTCATGTAGCTGCACATGTTACCAGTAACCTATATTATACACTATATATCCTATCTTTCTATCTTTCTATTTCCCGGTCTCGGTCAAGGCCTCAATCAAGGCCTGATCAAATGATGATTCTCCTATTTTAGGGTGAGTAATAACAGTAAACTCAGGATGCGTGTGCATATTCATGGTAGTATCAGGACGGGGTGGGTCTATAGGGGGAAAACCTTCCTCTTTACTCTCTGCAAAGTCCTCAAACATATCCCCATCGTCAAGGAGGCCAGGGGGAAGGGGAGGAGGGGCTTGGAAGGACATTATATGTAGTCTCTGTATATATAATATATGCTGCTGCTGTTGACTAGCTACTGAGATGATCGGGTAGGATAGGATACAGTGTATAATAGGAGAGTAAAGTTAAAATAAATAAGTAAGTTTTGAAGGTATAATAATAGAGTGGTAGAGGGAGAATCATGATCGTATATCGATATGTATTTGCAGTACAAATATTGTAATAGTTATAGTTTTATAATTAAATGTGAAGTACTATTTAGTTTCATTATACAAGAATAGATGAAGTAAGAAGGATTGTATGTTGTATGTAGTTGTGGAAGGAAAGAGGAAGAGTTCAAGAC
>NAOQ01000410.1:43813-61266 GCA_002751075.1 Ichthyophonus hoferi
TATGAAATAAAAGAGTAAAGAGCAAAGTAAACAGAAAAGTAAACAGTAAGAAATTATCATCAAAATGCAATGGAAAGATATATAGGCAATTTGTATTTCATATTTTTTTATATAATGTATATATATATATATATAATGTAAATATATGTAAATTGCTTGCCTGAGGATTAACTAGTAACCAAAGCTCTTAATACATCACATATATATATCTTTAAGCAAAATTGTAATTAATAGCCAACAACATTGGTTTTTATATCTGTTGTGTTCTACGACATCTTTAAACCACAGAGTGGCATGCACAGTATATAGCCAAACTAGTATTTAGTTACATTTTAGTACCATTACACACTATCACACAAATATATAAATACACAGTAATATATTTTTCAAAATTATATACATACGCCTTACATGAATATATGCACATTGTCTTATTTGCAAATGTGAAAACATGTGCTGACAAATAAATAAATATAATTATATACATAAATATATAATATTCCTTATCTGATATATATATATATATATATTATAAATGTACAAACACACGTCCACACATATACCCACATAACCATAAAGGTATAGAAAAATAGATCATACATACTATCATACATACTATCATACATACTATCATATGTACTATCATATTTATTATATTTTTATAATACTATTATACGTACTATCATATGTAAATTCGTACACCAACTCCTATACAACCCACAGAACTCTAGTTAATCCACAATTGTTTATTATAGCAGCGACCGGCAAGTATTGCCAGGGTGTCTTTGGGTTTGCCATCAACACTTCTAAGTACTCTTACCTTCTTTTATTTCTATCTCAATCTTATAGTTAATATGTTTACATATGTATATGTTGATAATTTGCATTGTTTAATTACTACATGCCTTATAGATATATATAAGCTGCATAAATTTGCCTATATGCCATAAGTTAATAGAAATGTACTTATGTTAAAATCCATATTCATTCCATATATCAAATTCAAGAAAATTAATAGCTATGGAGTAAAAAGATATACAACAATATCTTGTAGCTATCGCCTACTAACCAATATTAACCTTCTAAGGAAATGATGAAGAACGTAAGGTTTTTCCTTGCAATATATTATATGTATATTTCCCTTGCCTCTTAATGTACTATGCTTTTAAAATATAATATCTATTATATATAACATTACGTGATAGGTACACATTGAACATGTAGTGGTATAAAGGAAAAACATGGGCAATGGTTATATACACACTAGTGACATACCATTTTTATCCCATTTGTTTTATGTGATTTTATAAAGGCAATACCGTCCTATATAATATTTGCTCAAGTTTAAAAGAAAATACAGGTAAGTAATGTTTTTTAAAATGCTTTTATAAATAAATAGAGATATATAGAATGGTTATGCAATGTAGTATATATACATAAATATAAGCATGCTATATACATAACTATGCAATGCATTAAGAGATCTTTACTTGTTTTTCTTGTAACTCCAGTACCCCCTTCCATTAATGTCCCGCCTACCCATATATACATTACAATAAAACATTTGGTTTTAATTCAACAGACAACTCACCGTAATTATTTGTTTATATATACTAATACACATACATAAACCATGATCAAGCATATATACTCTTATCTAGCTCATATGAAAAATGTCCAACTCATACAAAAAAAAAACGTGTGGAATTATATTAATTGGCATAATAGCCAGTATGTTTCCTATATTGAAGTATAGTATTTAAAGTAATTTTAAATAAACGATTGTTATCATAGGCTACCAATAAAAGGTCACAGGTAAACACATATATGTATGTTAAATGTGAGATATAAGATATAAGATATAAGATATAAGATATAAGATATAAGACATAAAATATGAGATAGGATATATAAGATATACCATATATGATATGCTATCCAAATACTACCCCATATATATTTCTTTTGAAAAACTTATGAATATATCCATATCTGCAATCCTACAGGCCCACATATTATGTATAAAACATTATATATATATTCCTATAATGCTATTAACACACGCATACATTTTTACTATTAAATACAATTCCCTATGCACTCATAAAAATTCCACTTGCACTTTCACATATAGGGCCAAACAATGTAGCCAGGTCATCAAAGGAGCAGGATGGCTGACTACCTATAAATCAAATATAACATTTATTTTGAGTGATACTTACCGTGCCCACAATGTATCTGTACCAAACCTTACACCTTATGGAGGAGAGAAAGAAATTACAAGAAAGTAATACTAGTATGGAATTTGTTAAAAATAAGAAAGTTGCATGTATGGTTGACTTAATATGTATTATAAGGCAGGGGAGACGTTATTGGAATAATGACAACAGATCTGATATATGATTATAAATATTTATTAGGCCCTTTATCAACCTATCTCTTATACGTACATCATTTTTCTTTGCTTACTTCCTTTTATCATCTCTCGCTTTTTTATTTTACTCTCTTGCACATATTTTTTTCAACTTATTCTTATTTATCTCCTTTCCTCTCTGTTCTTTTCTTTGCTATTATTTCTTTCCTCTCCTCATACATATGTAGGTCAAATACCACCGGGGTTTTTATTGGGTCCATTAACCCATGGGATCGCACGAGGGCCATCCTAAACGTTGGATGGAGGATCCCTGGAGCACGTGCATATCTCTCCCACATGATAAAGAATGTGAGTGCAACCCTTCCCCTTCTTCTACTACCAATATACAATAATATTTACTAAATTCTACTATTTAAATAATTCTGTTTTTTTTTCATAATGATTGGTAACACACAGAAAACACTGGACACACTTACCTAATCACATACATGTTCACATCATAAAACGTTTTCCCCTCTATCAGTATGTGTATGTCTTTATTAGCTTACTGCTATTGATTGATATTCCTACCTCTCATTAAACCTTTACTGACCCCTTGTTACTTAACAATAATTTTCTTAACCCGTCCCTTAACTATGCAATACTTACATAATTCCCACCCGATTTTCTTCTTTGATTTTTTTTTATTCATTTCATATTTTTCTTTTTGTCTATATACATAATTTCTTTTTTTTAAAAATATATATTTCTCTCCTCTCCTTTACCAGAAGCCATCCGTTTATCCAGCTTATGCAATAGCTGAAATTACAATGACAATACCCACTCCCTACACTCTGGATCTAACGTCTATTGAATCGTATACTGGTTTTTATATCACTCCTACCAATGGAACTCCAAAATATGTGAGAGGTCCAGTCAGTTTGCAACGACCTGGGGTGAGATCAAAGAAAAAAATATGTCTGTGAAATATTGATTGATAAATATGCTATTATTACGGACCTTTCAATGTGTATTTGCATGGACGTTTATACACCATAAAATAATGAACTATTTACTAAAACAGTTTACAGGGACCCGAGTATGTGGATACGTTTAATAGACAGGCTTTGCATAAGACCTGTGTGATAAGGTTAATAGAGGTTTTATACAGGTGACAGGGTATAAGGCAAGCCCTTTATGATATACAAGGACTTGGATTATGATGTTTACTTATTGTTTTAATAGTCTGACTACCAATTGTGCCTTGGGCCAGGTCAGTTCATAATTAGCATTGTAAACAGTTTTAAAAGAGGCTTTGTATTACAATAATCACTCCCTTAGCATACCTATATTAATGTAGAAAGAGAATATATGTACACAAAAATTGATAAAAGTATAGTGTATATATTACAGATATTAAGTAAGATATTGCCTAAGTGTGTCTGAGTGCGTTTTTCCTTTTGAAAATGTCTCTAAGCCAAAGAAATACATAAAGAGTAACCAAAATAGAGAAACTGAGACGTGATCAAATACAAGTAAAGTCAAAGAATTGAAGGTATGGGTATGTATATCTCCATAAAAAACAGAGTTAGCTAGAAGAAAATACGTTACCACGTATGTGTTTACAACCTATATATATTAACAAGGAAAAATAGATATAAATAATACATTTTCTTTGGAGGTCTGTTATAACCACTTTGTTTTTTTCTCTATATCTTTTACTTATTTATTTTTCTTTTGGTCATACACACATTAATATGCTGGGTTAATATTTCTTTTTGTTCTTTTTTCTCCTTTTTCCTTTTTTAGTTTTATTTACACCTACTCATTTAACTCTTACTTGTATATTCAGTGTGGCAAATTAAGTCACCATTGTACATCTAAAGCTACCATCAAAATCGATGGATGTCATATTTCAGGTCTTTCCTTCCTTTCACTTCTGGTTTACAATTATATATGCATATATATTTCTTTTTTCGTTAACCTTTTTCTTATTATGTAAATTGATTTTTTATTTTATGCTTTGTTTTTAATATTTCTGTATTTTTGTACATTTTTCTCTATCTATGTTATTGATATTTCTCTTTCATTGCTTTAATATATTTGAAAACGGTTTTAATTCTATTGTTTGTATAACTATATATCTATATATTTGTATATTTCTATGTCTTCATATTTATGTTTTTGTACTTTTCTTAAAAGAAGCCAGGGCACCAAATATTTTTCTTCATATTCTTCAACAATGTTAAATACTTTTCTATACAGAATCCAGGATAATATAATACACCTAATTCTATAATTGGGACTTTATTTATTTTTCCAATTTTAGTCTATGTCGTGGTGGTGTTACAACTGAATTTAATGATAATTTTTCATGGATGTTATATTTTCCATAATACCTTCCGTTTATACTAATGCCAAACCACATCAATTCTCTTTCTCCACACACCATATCCACATTCAGGCATGTATAAACTGAATCTAAAGACCAAGTGCCGGTCAGCTGCCATTAAGTGTCTGCCCCCACCCCCCTTCACACTTACTATGACTCTTTCTACTCACTCATTCTGTGCTTATCAGTTAAGGTATAAACTACCCCATTGAAATTTAATATTTTCCTTTATTTTCTTTGAATTTCTGTCTATTAGGACTAGGAAATAGGAACCTTCATAACACCTTTCTACATTGTGTCAGGACAATAACAGCTAAACCCCTTTTTTCATTAATGGGTTTTACTTATTTTTCATTTATTCATTCTTGAATTTCTTTTAAAAATAGAGATTAACTGGAGATTGTTAGGTTTTACTGAAGATAAACACACTAATTTCTATTTTTCCAGCTTAGCATTGATATTACCCTTTTTCATTTTGTAATTCATATTAATCCATCATGTTTTTTGTTTTTCATAACCACCCAGACCAGGACTGTACGTTATAGTAACTTGTATCACCACTTATCGGTTCTATTGATTTTCATTTTTTTTATGAATTCCAACCTCCGTATTTGCCTGTATTTTATGTTTATTTATTTGATTATAGCTATATATAACTCTATAGATGTATATATATTCATATATAAGTATACATTTGCTTCTTTGTTTTCGTAATATTTTTAACCTTTTCTGCCACCCTAATAAAGCATAGACAATTTTTTGACTCCTTATTCAACTCATTCACACTTTCAATTACTTGTGTTTTTTAAGTTTCCCAATGTTTAATGTGGCATTTATTTTCTGTTTCTTGGTATCTTTGTGGGGTAATTTCTACAACCAGAATATTGTATTATGCGTAAGTACCATTGTATAAACTTGTCCCATCGCTGAAAAAAGTTACTGAAACATTGCACATAGCATTAAAAATGTTTTAAAAACAATAGAAAATTAGGAGGGCAAAAATATCGCGGAATCATATGGGATCTTATTTATTATATATTCTGTCCCCTTGTGAATTTATTTCTTGTATTATCTATCAAGGTAATGTAGTTGAATAGAAATTCAACTTGAGACAATTTACTATCTTAAGGTAATTTCTCTTAACTAGTTGACATGGTGTTGTTTGTAATGCAAAATAAATAATTACCCTAGTTGAAATGTTTACTTTTACTTATCAAATGCATTAATGATAAGTGTATTCATTTTTGGAGTCCAATAAGAATACATTTTTTTAAGAATTATGCCACCTGTTCTACTCTCTCCCATCTCACTAGATTATTTTTTGCAGTCAGCAAGCCAACACTACTACGGAGACAGTAATAAGGAAAGGAAATGAAATATCACGCACCAATAATATAATCCCTATCAATACCATGGCGTTCTTTCGTATCACACTGGCGATGATTAATCCGGTATGCATATATGACTACGTGAAAATGTGCAATACATGCAAGTAATTATATGTATGGTGTAGGAATAAGTATGTAAATATACAGATGAATTTTACATCTACATAGAGCTTATTTCCATCTTAGCTTTCCATCCTGCACTTAGGATTAAATGAATAAGGAAAAGAAAAAGGGCCTCATGCCCGGACACACTGAATATTAGTGATCTCAGGACTGTGCATTTACTATCTGTCACATAAGATTGTACAAGTCTGCACCCTCATTTTTAATTAGGCTCTATTTTTTAATAATGTTAAAATTAATTCTATACTACACATACAAGACTTTTTTTAGATGAGGGTAGAGATGTTCAGTAAACTATACAATTATATTGCATTGGTGCTATATAACTACACAACTGTATTAGGTTAGGAACTGATGGAGACTATTTTTAATTTTAATTTCAAATATCACTATACAACCTGAGCTTTATTGTATAGATGAAGGGAGATGGTTGAGTTGGTTGAGTCAGATTTACATGTCCGTCAGACGTCTTATTATTTTGTATTATTTTGAGTGCTATTATCACAATTAAAGTAAACTTGATTTCTTTTAGGATGCTTCCAATGTAATTCATAGCAGAAATCAATTGTATAATCACTTGTTTTTAAAAAATAATAAGATTGAAAAAATAAATATATGCACCTAAATCCGTGTAAGCATTTGCAACATGCCAATGTCCTGATTTCATTACAATATTAGAAAAAATAATAACATTATATAACATAACCTAACCACTAATCATATTACACTTGGTCCTTCCAGGACATTTTAATAATGAATGCTACCTTGATAGGAATAACTCGCACATCAGATGTAGGTAAATGTAGAACCAGATGGATGATTAATACCAATAATCCGCTCCTAATTCAGTCATATAACATCTCTTCCACTCAGGTACGGACTATTAACTAGCCCATCATTAGTTCTTTTAGCATATTTTGATGTATTCTATCCTTATACGTGTTTACATCGTTTACAAGCCTTTAAATTTCACTTTTTAAAATTTGCTTTGTCTTGTTTTAGAATGATTGCCAACTCTTTGTAAAATTGGGTTCACATTTGTCATTATTGTTTCTTTTATTTTGTTTACTTAACTTAACTTCTTCCGGTTGAAAATGCTTAAACTATGTCATTTATTTTAAATTTATTGAATATGTATAATTATTTAATTAATGAACTGCTTTGTATTTGTTTGCTTTTCTAATAAGCCAGATCCTGACCACTATATACGTTTGTAAGAGTATTTTGGGGTAAAGATGCTATTAAGTAAAATGATCAAAGAAGACTTAGATAACGTATAAAGAAGAGACCATTGAACTAACTGACAAGAAAAAAAACGCACCAGAATGTCAGTGATGAGGTTAATGCCGAAGAGATTGACAACTGGTTAATAGCTTTGTTATAAGTAATTATTATTTAATATTATAGTATGTAAAAATGGTTGCAGCTCCGCCATAACCTGTTAGATGCTGGAGAGCGGAAGATAAAGCAGATGTATGAGAAAATAAATGTTGTATTGATTATGGAGGTTAGAGGGAATTCTATCAGACTAAAAGGCCATTTTTATTTCTAGATGCTGATTGGGGTAACTATGGACCAAAATATGTCTTGTGCTGTGATGGGTAGGAATAATGTAACTGTTAATCTCACCTTTAACATTGAGGTAACCTATGAAGGTAAGTGATCTCACAGAAATATAATCATTCATAATATTGTTTCTAGATACAGCATAGTCCATATAGTAACTTTCACTATGTCTACCGTCTGATTGATAGGCTTTTAAAATATTATAGCATCAGCATGAATATTCTTTATCGGTTTCCTATTTAAATATATTTTTATCATGGGATAAACTTATATTTAGATAATAATTTTGATCTTAAATTTATCTTCAAGTAGATGATCATATTGAAGGGAGTTAGTCTAAAGCGTTGGTCAATTAAACTTGCCAATTTGAGACCAATATGATAATAGAAACCACGCGTATTTATATGCAAACATTTCCTGTCATCTAGACCATTTTATCATTTGATTAACCTATATGAATGATATTCAAACCAATGTAACCTTTTAATAAAGTGATAACTCGATTCCATTAAGCACATAAGTAATAGCTTTAGTGCAAGTAAGAGCTTAACTGTAAGCAATAACATTAACAGCATTGGTCGTATAAGCCTTCATCAATCTGTAAATTCTATATACAAAGACGATAAAGTCATTGAACAGATTTACATCAATTCTCGATTTTGTATGTGATTACCAGTGATTTTTTATTTGTTTAAAATTAAAAAATTAATAAGCAGTTATATAACTAAATGCCATATATATAGTTTGGTTGTCTATTTTTGCTGCACTTTCTTCAATTCCAACATGCTCTTGTTCCATCTTTAAATTACTCACTGTCCTATTCCCATGTACTTTATATTAACCTACCACTGCCTAACCATTCCTTCTATTTCTTAATATCATTCAGATGGCATTTTTTCAGGGACAAACACTATAGAAACATCCCTAGAACAGACCCCAATGGTCACCAATACAAGCAGTAGCCTTGGTAAGGCAACAGGTAAACCTAGGAGAAAAAGACGCGATATAACCAAGGACAACCTCAATGCTACCCTAGTAAGTGTTAATGATCTGTGTATTTAATTTTTCATTTATGTATTAATTGACATACCAGTTTACTACTATACAAGATAGTTCATTATTTAATTTATTAAGTATTTAATGTATACAATTATGTGTTCATTTCCCTATTTTAGCCCCCATTTTCTTACTCTAGCTTTTCTGGTATTACTATATATTGTACTATATTATATTATATTGCATTATATTTCATTTTAATTTTTTTATATCATATTTTAGTGTTTTCTTGGAATGCTTATGCTGCTCCTTTTCTTTTATGTTAATTATCCATTATATGTTTACATGATTGTCATTACCTTATGTTATCTTCTCTTTTTATTTTTATTTTTTTAAGTTTTTTTTTTCTGTTCTGCTTCACTTTTTTGTTCTGCTCCTCCCATCTCCAATTTTTTTAAAAACAATTCTACTGTGCTTTTCAGGTTATTTTATTTTAAACTACAGTCTTACAATAATACGTATAAATCTCTTTATATACACATGTATTTATGTATGTATACATATAGATAAGCTAATAAATATATGTAGTATTAGTATCGTCATGTTCCCAAATTATTTACTATATATATGTGTGTAAGTACATTGCAGTGGATAATCCAGATCCTTGCCAGAGTAATATGTATGTTGAGAACAAAAATTGAAAAAATAATTTTCTTAGGAAGCCGTTGTCCAATACCGTGATATAGACCTTGATTTGTTGGATGAGCTTGTAGATATTGATTCACCAAACATGTAAGTCGCAGAAAATCACATAATTGTAATTATAATATATATGCAAGGAAATAGAAAAACAAAACATAGCAGTATTTATATATAAACACACAAAAGAACATATATGTAAATAAATAAACAAATATACAGATATTCCAAAGAAGTTGTGCCTTGCTTTTCTATTATATAATCCTACTGTACGCACTATTAATGAAAAGTGCCCCTCCACTTTGTCACACATAAATGCTTTTTTTTCAAAAAAAAAGGTTGTCTCCATTTTTTGCTCTATCCTTCTCTTTTTTTTCTTATATTTTCCCCTTAAATGGTATACATATATACAGTGGTACATTGGAGAGCATGGCAACAACCAGTGGTCCATTAAACGGTGAGATTACAGCAGAATCTGCAGCTTCAATCCCTGCAGGTATAACAAAGAAATTCTATTGAAAAAAACAAAAAAAAGTTATATAATATTTGCTTCTATTGCCTTTGTAGGTTGAATAAGAATAGTTAAGAGGGTGATATATCTATTAATTGTCTTAGAAGGGAAAATATGAGTAGCGTATGCTTGTTTTCTTAAGAGTGAGAGGGGATGGGGGGGATAGAAATATACAGCACCCCTCCAGTCTAATCCTAGAGTATACAGTAGATATTGAATAGCAATCAGTATTTTGTTCTAAATCATTAATACTGGTATTACAATATTAATAGAAACCTTAATCTCCTTTTGGGATTAATTGTCTTTGTCAATTTATTAAATCTTAATTTTGTTTTTCTCTATGTAACTACTTTCTTTTACTAAAGGTATCTACAGTACTATTTACACTCCCTAATTGTGCATCCTTTGCGGTACTTGCATCGTTATTAAACCTTACTAACAATAAGTCAGTGAATTGACTTTTGCTGCATAAAAATCATGCTTGTGCAAGTCACTGTTACTTCGCTTATATGTTAACAAATGGTAAATATATTGATGCATCGTTAACAGGATTTTATAGAAAAAATGCGTTTTGTAAGACATATACAGCAAGCGAGTTTAAATATTAACAGAATACCCAAGGCCAAAGAACACAATCTAATGAAGTAGAAGAAAATTAATCTGAAGTGGATCAGTACAAGTTATCTTTAAAAAAACATTCCAGTCTGGTAATAATGCCAGCATCAAGGATAACAGCATAAAACAATGACTACTTTTTAAAATATTTAGTAAATATTTTAGATCTGAGTAACAGAGCATCATATATTTGTATTAAGGAGGAAAAGAAGTAAAAGAATATTAGAGAGAGAGAGTAGGGGGATAATTAGAAATAGAATGGTCTATGCATGCGTGTATCTATAAGTAAGTGTATGTCGCGTGCGAGTGTATGTGCAAGTATTAATACAGCATACATTGAAACAGCTGAAAAACACAAATATCTTTATTGACATGCATGTCTTTTAAAATTATAGCCAACATTGCTTTTCACTACTTATTTTAACTTAGTTGACAGGAGTTCTAACTAATTCCTGGCTGCAGATGTTCTAGAGGGATCAGACAGTACAGCCGTTAATAGAGCGTCTCTTACTACAGGAAGCTTTACTAATATGGGAGGGGCATTTAATAATACAGCCAACAATGCTCAAAATTTAGAGAGTATATCTGACAGTATGCCTCCTACAAGTTCAAAGGCTTCTACAACTATTAATACAATTAAATCAAGTAGTACAAGCGAGTCATATTTTGCAACAGGATCAGTTATGAAACCTTCTGTTTCTACCAGTGAAATGTTAACTCCTAATACGGAACCAAGTCCTGTCGATGCTACTTCTGATGAAATGGGAGCCAATGTCACTACTGCTAGGGTGTATGTTTCTTTTCTTTCTCTTTCCTCGTTTCAATCTTTTAAATATACTAATTCCATACTGCTTGTATATTCAAATGAACCTATCTTAAGCTTAAACTGCCTATGCTTAAATTTACTCTAACAACCTTTAGTATGCTTTTCTTTCTTTATATACATGTATCCTAATTGACTTTAAAAACACATGAAGCTTTTACATTTGTTTTCCTTAAGCCATGACACTTAATAATAAAAAAGTACCAATACAATAAGTTATATTATAAGTACCAGTACGTTACCGATATTACAGTAAGGTTACTGGCCCAATATTTGTATTTTTAATATTTTTCTTAATTCAATAGAATAATTTCTGTAACTAACACGGTAAGTTTGCCCCAGTAAAATGACTGATCCATCTACATGGAGACAACTTGAATGGAATATTATAATAGTTGTATCTGTTTTATTAGGCGTCAGTTGTTTGTGGTGTGTTTGCACAAACTGTATAGCCTGTATATGGAGTCGCCGGACAAAGAAAACTACTCTGGTGACAAACACGTAGGTCCTGTACTTAGTTATCATTTTCTATGCATATGTTTATTTTGAGTTTTACCTGTCTATCTTGAGGCTGCTTTTCATAGTCAGCCTGCAATATAACGCCTAGTATTAGATACTCGTCCTCCTTTAATAAGTACTAAAAATTGCCAAGACATTGAATACTGTCTTAAACTGCATTTATAATCAGTATTTGTTTATAAATTTTATTGTATTATTGAACAGCTATGCACTAGTACTATATGTCATGACATTTATTCTTCCTATATGTGTGGTATATGTATAATACAATTTACTTCTGTGTTTTACTTGTGTTATTATTACCTTCTCAATTGTTTTGTTGAATTTATTCTCCGACAAAGATGAAACCAATTCACCATCTTTCTCTAACATCCACCCTGCTGTAACTCCAATTATGTCTTACCTTATCCAATATTTCCCTGTCTTTATTTTACTTTATTTTATCTCTCTAAATCTTTACGTTTCTGCTTGTCTTCCATATATCCGGTTTACCTTAATTTACTCCATTGCTTACCAAGGTTATCTCTTTTTTTTTTTTGTCACTTTTCTTTTCTCTTCCAGTGGTTTTTCCTCTGATGACTCCTATATTTCCTTATTAACTCTTCATATTCCACAGAATAACTCAGAGACAAAATCCTTCCCAGATGAGGTTGGCTGGGGATAGTCGGCAGAGCTTGTACAGCAACTATTAGTGGCCATACTCACTATTACATCATTGCCAATGAGGCATAAATATTTCAAAATTCCATAATATAATGACGGGCATATATTGTACAAAATATGTACCTATGCTATAATTTAACAGACTTTTAACACACTTAAGATATTATACTCACCTACAACAACTTAGGTTTAGCATAAATTACCCTCTTTCCCACTAGATTACATTGTGTCAAATAAAGACCCGCATTGAACAAGAAATTGCTCATGTTTTCCTTTTGACTTACCTAATATTATATTATATATTTCTCTAGACCAGCATTTTCTGCAAATATATTGGGATGCTTGCAATTTATTGTGAATTGTATGATGTTCAGTATTATAATCACAAATATATATTTTAATGTTGTACCTGGCTAGTAATTTCAGCATATGTGAAACAGTAAAACCTCTAACTTCCCACTGCAATTGTTATGGTTGATGATAAAGATCTAGAATATACCTTTTATGCCATATTGAAATTATATAGTAGTGTTATCTAATGGTAAAAATTAAAGTTCCTTATTCTGTGGCTACTAGTGCGTCTCATCTATACCATTTATTTTAAATTTCTTTTATGAGGCCAAAGCAGGAAACAGCAACAACTGGATTCGAAACATTCCTCTTTGATCTGAGTAGCACTAGTGGAATCATTATCTACTGAGAGTTCAGACGCAGTAAAGCAGTTGATTAAACTGGTATAGCATGTATTGGTAGATAAAGTACACTTAATATTTACTCGTTTTAAGTTGATTCTATATATATATTTCTCTCTGAAGACCAAAAAATAGAGCAGTTCAAAGTTAAAGGCCATATACTTTACTATATGTTTTAATTCTGTTAGTTGCTGCAGTAATTTGATTTTAAAAATGAATGCCTATACTTATAATATAATATATGATTCAAGATATATATCTTCTTATTAACCATTCCTATAGTCCAAGGTTGATCATTCTCTTGTCTTCATATTGCATGATACAGAAGCTAGATAGGATACTACCATTACTGTCATATGTTGTTTCCCATAGACTGACTAGGTATCCCTGTTTTTGAGTTATTAGGTAATTATTACTTAAAGGGGGGCCAATTATGAGTAAAGCCCATCATTGTTAATAATTGGTCTTCTTTTAAATAATAAGGTATTTAAGGATCCAGCTGATCTAGATCCAGTGGATTGAATTAGATGGCTGGTGCCACAATCTCTAGAACAAAGATTTAGATAGTGATGGAACTATCTAAAGAGCTAGATCACAGATAATTAAGTAAATTATCTGTCACAGGGTTATTGACCCAGCATGCTTTCACTGTGTGTACAGTCAATGTCTATTTGTTTATATTTTTCTCTCAAGAATGGGAGATATTTCTATGAAACCTTGGGTAAAGCCCTGCAACCCCTGTCTTCTCATGATGTTCACAGGTCTCAATGAAACCTCAAATTTTGATGAGTGGTAGGATTATTTTTAATGGTCGTTATCCCATTATGGCTTGGGCAATTTGCTTCAGGTTGCTCCTTCCAAGAATCATGTAGTACTGGCTCAATTAGTATGGGGCAGTCCAAGGAGAAACTGTTTGCTAGGAGTATGATGTTGGCTTCTCCTCCAAAGGTAGTAAAAGTAATTTGCTTTATCACCATAAACACCAGTGTATACTGAATGGTCAACCAGGTATGTATAGAGCAGGATGTCTATGCTGGTGAAAGGTTGTACTCTCTCATTGCTGATTGCTAGAATGACTACTTCCATTTAGATACTGAGCCTGCATAGTCACACATATAGCATATAATGACCACACAGGCAGAGATCAGGTTGTTGGGTGTTACCCCCTATTCCATGAAGGGAATATATCCATATTTTGATGGTAGTCTGAGCAGTGCCATGATACACTACCCATGCCATTACTTACGATGTAGCTAACCAGAGTTCTGATGACCTGTTGCCTTTTCTCCAGCATACTCTTGCCTGGAAAAAGTTTTCTCAGATGAAGGGGGGTCCCCGTGCAGAAACCATCATGGCTGTGGCACTTTTGGCTTTTGGGTTGAGGAAGCCACAGTATGAGGGGGTGCATATCCACAACAGAATGGTATGTTTTGTATGCTGTGCACCTGACACAGGGTTTTTGAATGCCCTGTATATGCTGAGGAGACAGGGAGACATAACTCCAGGCATATGAGACCTCCACTCACTTGACCCCCTTCCTACTGCAGGCACAGGCTCATGACGAACCATGACACAAGGGACTGTGCTAACTACAAGGGTGGTCAAGCAACCTACAGGACTGGTGGGATGGGGCAGGTTTCAGGAGCAGATGGCAGTAAACCTGGCATCTTTCCCTGTGCTCATTACGCCTAGGGATGGCGAGCAGGCAGCTGCAAACTTGTCTTTGGGGTCTTTAGGAGACCTATTATTAACGTTTAAAGACTTGTTAATATATTTTCGTGTACTTCATGACACAGGGGCAACCTGGAATATCACACATAATCTGGATTGTTTTATTCCTCAAGTTATTTTGCTTTGTAATGTTGACAATAGGTGGAGTAAGACTAGTACTAGTACTGCTTTATTTTAAGGTTCTGCCATTTTTTCTTTTCATAGGGACTTTGAAAGCATAATAATGCCAGATGTTTATCTTGTTTCTAAGTATGTCATAGACTTAGTCAGTTTTCATTCATTCATGTGGATGGGCCTTGACTCTATGATTTGTGGTAATCAACAATGCCCAGTTGAATTTCAAGTGACTTTGAGTCCAGTAGCATCTCTTACCAGTACCTGCATGGTTCTTTCTCTGGCAGCAAATTTAGGGCTGCACATCCTTCAAACTGATACTGCACAAGCGTTTCCAATGGTCACCTCTAATCTCCTATGTATTGTCACCAACCAAAGGGTTTTGTAGATTCGTATTTTTATTGCCAAGTCTAGAAACTGTCTAAGTCACTATATGAACTTTGGGAATTATCTTTGGTATGGCATATAACTTTATCCATATTCCTAAAATCTTTGAGATTGTACTGAACTCACATTGACGCCTGTGTTTTCACTTGTTGTGAGTGGGGCCCCATTATGATTGTTTGCCTTTATGTGGATGGATGATTCCCTTTGCTTAACCAAAAGCAAACAAGATGAGATTAATTTTATGACAGTGCTATGTCAGCAATATCGGATGATGGTCATGGGCACTCCTTTGTCATACTTTGGTCTTTCAGTTTCTTGTCGTTTTGATAGCTTCATTGCAGTTCATATGGGCTCATTCTTCCAATCAATGGCCAATAAATTTGTTGGGGTAGAGTTGCCAAAAAGTCCAATTCATTTTCTTATGCCAGAGTTTGTACCATGATATAGGAAATTGGCTCTTCCATTAGCTGATAAGACTGCTTATATGGCAGGTTTGGGTATGCTACTGTGGTTTATGTGGTATGCTAGGCCAGACTTGATGTACTACTATACAGTGTTCTCAACAGATTCACCAAACAGCCCCATGAGAGACATATACAATTAATGAGACATGTTTTTGCATACATCATAGATAACCCTGATCTCGGCATTGTGTATAAGCTGGGGTATCCAGTCCTTGAATCTGACTCTGAATCTAACTTTATGGGTTCTTTCAAACACCTTGAGTCAACTCCAGGCTACGTGGCTTTAATCAATAATGTCATAATCATGTGGAGGAGCCACATGCAAGCTCTTCATGCCATGTATTCCGCCAAGGTTGAGTTCATTGCATTGGCTGAAGCAGGTTTAGGGTCAATGTTGATTGCAGGTCTTTTGGAGGGCTTTGGAATTTCAAACCAATTTCCTACTCGCATTATTGCTGACAAGTCCTCCATCATCATGACTGAGGCCATTACTCTTGGGATTCAAACTAAACACATTGCATTATGACAATGTTACACAAAACCAAATGTAGCAAGTGGTGAAATCATGTTAGACTATGTTAATACTGCATTCAATGTCACTGACTTCTGCACAAAAGTTTTGACTGGAGCAAGTTGGAGGAACGCTCTGAAGTTGTGTGGATTGGTGGACTGTGCTTCTCATGGAACTGAAAAGGCTCTGTAATGAAGTAAACATACGGAAACATTCTAGATGTTTCCTAGGACACAATATATGTTTATGGTTCAAACTAGCAGTTGATAACAGTTTCAGAGGGGGTGTTCTATATCCGTGATAATCCAGATCTTGCCATCATTTTCTTACCAGGAGATCCGGTATTATTGGGATTATCATATGCTGATTTTATGGGATCTCCCGATTCCTTAAAATGCACCTCTTGGAGAAGCACAAAACAGACGTTACATGCATTAAGTTTAGCAGAATCTGAGTTCATAGCTCTCACCAAAGTATCAAAGGAGATTATATGGTTGGGTTACCTTCTGGAGGAATAAGGTCAATCAAATCCGTTCCCTGTCAAGATCCTGGGTGATAACAAGGCCAGTATTATGATGGGAGAGGCAGTGACGCTGGGATCAAGGACAAAGCACATTGACTGCGCGAGTGTTTTGTGCAAGAGTGTGTTGCTGTAGGAAAGGTGGTTCTTGACTATGTTGGTACAAAATTCAATACAGCCGATATATGCACAAAGGTGCTCACTGGAGCAGCATGGACCAACGCAGTAAGACTCGTGGAAATGAAGGACTGCTCAGACAGAAGGAAGATATAATATAGAATTTAAAATTGTACTAGGTGAAACCTGTGAGTTTCAAGAGGGGCTGTCAGAATTCAACTATTATCTTAAATGGAAAATAGTCTGTTCTGGTAAATTGTAAATTGTAA
>NAOQ01000411.1:0-25211 GCA_002751075.1 Ichthyophonus hoferi
AAGGTACAATCGCGATAAACGATCTTGTAACATATAGTAAAATGAATAAAGTAAACAATTACAAGAACAAAACACCTTTGTATAATTTTGAATGTGAAATAATACAAAGTAACATGATCTTCTTTTTTTATAGTCTTTTGCATATGGTTGGTAATAATAAGTATAGACACGAGCGTTCTTGTGTCCTATATTTGCTTAGAAGGAGAGGGAATACCAAATTAAGTAGCGTTTAAACACGTTCCTTTACATAAAAGGAGTATAAATATACCAAGACATATATTTTTTATTAAACAAGTCAGCAGGACTAGTCTTAGGCCGGATGTCTAGGCAATGTATTATGTGGGCCCCAAAACATATGATCTGAAAGGACTTATTATGGTAGCAGGGCTTCTGCCATTGGCTGGTTCAATTTTGTTGATCATCTTGGATTGCCACCAATAGATTGCACTTACTGTTTTCCCGGAATGCACACGTAATAATCATTGCAAGTAATAGCTAATGATTATAACTATCAAAAAATACTTATATTAATTAAATATTCCTGTGTTAATACCTATTATAGTTTATATGCATGCAACAATGATACAGTAGTATCATTGCAGATCTTATTAATAATGAATTCGTCTCTGTCAATGTCTATAGATAATGACTCCCTTTTAATATAGTCAACTTCTCCTTCACCGCCAGGCTAAGTCTTGGTGTCTTGAGATATTTTAAGTTAAGTGACTCTTGATTGTTGGGAGAATAACATACTCACTTCTTTTGATCAGTGTCAATTAACAACGAAGTGGCGCTCAGATTGGATAATTCACAAGTGGTCTAGAAATGTACATGGCATGGATGTAGAATACCTAGACTGTTAATTATCTGTAGATTTGAGGCTTCCAAGTACATGTTAGGTTTAGGAAAATAATATGGAGTCTTTTGAGAGGCTTACCAAAAATACGCTTTATTTTGTATTAGCCGGAATACGTTGTAGAAAACCATGATGGTCCTGTGTAGCTAGTTGTTTGCACTATGATTAGAACCATTAAGAAATGCTAGCACACGGCTAACATCTTTTATAATTAGTATAAGTCCTACTTAAGTGATATGTTATGTCTATGATATGATCACAAAATTATAGATTATACATTGATTGCTAATTCATTACAATTACGGGATTCACAAGGTCTGAGCCAATGACCATCATGTACTATGTGATATAGAACCAACCATAAAATGTCCAAACGTAAGGCACATCCAGCAAGGTTTGACTATTATTAATTGTTTAGTATATCATAGTTAACGAAATACAATGCAACACTCAACTAGGACTTCTAGTAAATATAAAAGGCGCTAGTCATTTCAACGTTTATTAATTGTTTGAATTCTGGGACAAATAATTAGCTACAAAAGACGAGTCTGATCTTCTATTAAGTATTTCAGACAATACTAAATAAATGAACTGTTGATGAATCTGTTAACATACCCCATACTATTGGCTTAAAATCCAATGTCTTTGGAAACCACCAACCTACAGACAATTAGTATATTAAGTACTCTGCACAGACGCTACACGCATTTCAAGACCAACTCCAGATTAGCCAATCGGAGCACCACTTCTTTGTTTATCAATATTTTTCACAACAAGTGACTACGTTATTCCCTCAACAGTCAAGATTTACTTAACCTGGAATACCTTAAGACACAAGCTAGCAGTGAAAAAGAAGTGGTCGATCTTGAAAAGGAGTCATTATCCATAGACATCAATAAAGGAGATTCGATATTAATGAGATCCATAATAGTTCATAAATCTTATATTTTCTCCATACCCTGACTAAAAGTAAATTGATGTCTGCTACTGTGAAACAGGATATGGTACATTATAATACTAATAAAAATTATGCTTGTAGAACTATGATTAGAACCAATAATAAAGTGGTTCCAATAATGCTATAAAGATTTAAAAGCCAATCACTGCAATATAATTCTAATTATATTGAAATATATATAGTATATGGGAATGCAATCAAGATGTACAAGGTGATTGATCTAAGCAAAGTAGATCATATGTGCATGACCCGATACCAACTAATTACATCATAAGAGAATCTATCATCATATTCTGCATTTAGAAATAATTTGACCTTCGATTAATTTAAACAAAATAGTATTGCACTACTTGATTATAATCAATTAATGAACTAGAATTTAATCTATTTTAAGAATGGTTAGCATGGAATATGAGTTACGGTTTTTTCCCAATTCATTCATTAATTAGATATATCTTATTGTGTAAAATTACAGGGTGATAGTTAGTATACATTATATAAACCTCTTTAAGAAACTTCAGCTAAATTGAATTTTAACTTTGCTTGTTACTGTTTAACCTTGAGATGATGCGTGTCCCATTACTATAATTAACTATCTTAAAGCATTACTAAATTATTATAAGTCCATATTCAAGGTTAAGCTCATTGTGCTCAATGGCTTTCAATAGGCCTTTATTTATACCAGTTTTCAGTGAATATTTTGGTACATGAATACTCCATAATAGACTATGTCTAAAAATCAATGATCTGCATTGGCACTTCCTAACATAATACACTCTTGAACTACTTGGACACGAAAATAAGCTACAAAAAAGACTCACAGAGATCGCTTCTGATTGGTGTGTAGTTGAGAACCATGTATTATCATATTATTCTGGATTAAACTAAAATTGGAGTGCCATTTAATGAGATCGCAGCCAATAATTCAGTTGATGTGGTTATGGCCAATAATATGCGCAGAAGTTACTGTTAGCTGTATTACCAAAATCCGTATGCAAATGTTACACACAAATGCTTCATAATAAAGCTCGAGAACATATTCTAACTAAAGGTTGTCCGCCTAATTACATTGTTCTTGAAAATTTACGCTTTGCACAACTAATTAAGGTATACCAATAGTTTCCTATAGTTTTAACCGTATGGGTGATTTAAACTAAATTCAAACATTGTTAGGATCTATTGCGATTGGTTAATGTAATTCATCACCTTTTATTCAATAAATCAATTCACAGGATTGTGTAGTATTGCCAATAGAAATAGTGAGATGTGGAATACTATTTTGGAGACTTAACTCAACTAATAATAAAAAAAGCCCAAGCATCTTGTTTAACAAGAAGGGCCAGTATTACATTATGTAAATATGATAGTGAGTATATACGTTGGTGTGATTGATTAGTTTTTCCTAATGACCTTTACATGCTTGCCAAGTAGATTTGACTGTTATTGGAAAAACTTGCCTAATTGTTGACCCAAGTGACCTCACTGTACGTCGCTAGCCCCAGAATATCGTAACCCTTACTAAATATCATGAGCACTGATTTACTATAAATAGAATGGAATGTTATGAACTTGAAATCAAGCCCCAGACTCAATGTGTTTAAGAGACTGCAGAACTTACACGAGGGTATGAAATTTAGTTACAATGATATTAGTATTTTCATACATTTAATAAAGTCGTTAGTATATTTTGACTTTTGTCATCCAACTATCAAATAATCAATAACTGGGATAATGCATCACGGTAGAAGTATATAAAAGTTTTCCGAACAAATTACCATAATTGACTTATAGTACATCTAGGGCATACTTGGTACACACTTGATAGTACGCACATTCAATAGGCAAAGAGTTCATCAAGATAAAGCTTATATATATACCTAAGTACTGAAACTGGCTAGCATTGATAGTCGAAATTTTTAAAGAATTACTTCCTGAAGTTTTTTCAAGGAAATGAATAATGTCGTTTTATTGATTCCCACACAGGTGCACATCATGATATATCAAGATTTTGGGGTTAACTATATAGTGGAGACAAACAACAAGGAAATCTATTGCCGAGTCAACTCCTCTAAATGATGTCTTCTGGAGACAGTGTATGCATTAAACCCTAGGTGAATTTTAGATCCATAATAATATCTTAGAATTTTGGGGAAGGCATATTTGTTGATCTAAGATTTTTGAAATTGTATGACGATCCATGCTTGTTCAATCACCATGATCATTCTTTTGGGTTTGCATAGAACAGTTGACACATAACGTGTCTAAATAACTAACATACAAATACATAAGTACTATTGCTTTACGTTACTTTCCCAATGCTAGTACACATACATGGTTTTAAAGAATTATTTCAAATACAAATTTTATTATGTATTTTAATAGTAAAATAAAATAGTATATATTACAATTTAATTGAAGCACACGAAATGGTTCAATGACGTCATATAAATCTCATGGAGAAATATAAAAAAGTTTTTTAAAAAGCATATAGAAATGCGTTAGCGTATTGTGCCGAGTAATCTTCAAGTTTCATCCGTTTTTGAAAAATGTCAATAAACTTTTAACACGGGTTTCTTACACTTGACAAGGATGTAAATATATCAAGTTTGCATAATTAAGAATATACTTTTATTTTTCATTTGCCGCAGGCCTTGCTTTTTTTACATGCTGTTTAACAAAATATAATAATACCTACTAAAAAATGCAGATTCATGAGTAGATCTAGATTTATTGCTGTCAAGGTAATAGGCCTATCAGTCAGATACGTCAATTCTATTGGTGTACAGTCATAGCGAGTCACCTTAGATAAAAGGTCTTCAATGACGTCATGGGAACAAATGCACAAAGTTTTTTTTTTTTTTTTTTTTTGTGGCTCGCTCGTTTTGGGCGCGAAAAGGAGCATTCCTTGGAACACTGCTGTTTGCAGTAAAAAATATCGGATTTTTATTTTTAAAAAAGACCCACAGGATTTAGCCTGGTGTCGCACGTCACTTATTTAAAATCCAATGCCTAATAAAATAGGATAGGTGCAGATTATGAGTATACAAAGATCGTCTAAGGATGATGGCGCGAGTAAAGGGAAGTTTAGTAGCTTAAACTTGAGCGGGGTGTTCAAGGGCACCACCTCGAAGCCATCTACTGTAACAGGTAAAATACTTCATCTACCATACTGAATGCCATCTCTTTAGTATCTATATTATAGATTTATGGGGATTGATTGTGGATGGCCAATGGATATGGCATGCATAAGAATCTTGGGCAAGGAGTGTCATGGAAGATTTAGAAAATGTTATCATGGGAATTGAGGCTCTAAGAACATGAGTCATGTCAGAGAGATTACAATGTGCAGATTCTTGTGGTTTAATTTTTAGTGGAAGGTTTGTTGCGTTTATTGCTCATCAGAAAAGGACATGGTATCAATTTTTGTTTGAAAAGTACTTATAAAGGCTATCTTTATAGGCACTCGCCCTGGTTTGCAAGTTATTGGCCGTGTAAAAGGAAATAAACTTGGTACTTCACCTACTGTTGCCCCACGGCCTATTAATCTTCCAAGTTTGAGGGCTGAAAATGCCGGTCTCGATCCAACCACAAAAATCGTACCCACTGGGGGTGCTTGGCGTGTCCAATCAACCCCACCTCAGTCTTTGGCACAGTCCGCAGAGCAGACAACATCTGGGCCTTTACCACAAATAACTAAAAACGTAGAAACATCTCCACATAAAATTAAAATTTCACAGCTGCCATCTAGAACTGTCCTACAGACTGGCTCTCCGAGACAGCCACAAATCCCTTTTCAGAGTGTAGGCGATTCGTCTCCTTCGGAGACCTCCAGTAGTATATGGGCATCTAAACAGTATGTTTCCTCACTTGTTTCTTTTAGGGGCATTGTGTTTACAGTAAATGGTCTTACTGCATAGACTTTGGACTTTAGATGTTTTGTTGTTGTTAAAATCCCTTCGCTTTCTGGCAAGTGTTTTAGAGGGCTAACTGTATATATGTTTCTGTTTTGAATAATAGCGTTCTCATTTTCTTATTGTGTATATCGTTAATGTGCAGAAGCTTTGGCTGAAATTTTTTGGAGACTAAAGCCAGTGATATTACTATGTAGATATTATAATATAGATATTTCTGTATAGATTGACGTAATGGTTTCTGCTATGTAACCCTGTCAATAATTAGATAATATTGTTTATCTCTAATCTCAAACTTTCAATTTATTACTGTTAGAGTATGCATCCACTCCTTAGTTAAGTCTCATCCATGTCTATATATCTTTCCTGTCATATATATATGTTGTTTCGGCGTGTTTAATTTTTTATTTACATCAACCTTGTTTCGTTCTATATACCTTTATTGCTATAGAAAGACAAGATTGTTCTGTGTTGATGTTATATTACCCCTAGGTGCATGGCACGATATTATTTTTTTAGTACAGCGATTGTAAAAACACCATTTAGGATTTTAAAGCTGATGTCGAACATGGCACTATTCATCATCATGTATCACTTTGTAAGAGGTGTTGATCAACTGGGTGCATGTAATATAAATATAGAGGGATGTACGCAAGACAAACGCCAAACTGTAAACTCTATTGTAATTGTAGTTCTTTTGCTTTGTTCATATTAGATTATAATGGCTAGATTCATCATTCTGCAAAGCCTAGTAACTTGGATAGATACATGCACATATATAATTTATTCGTTTATATTTATTTCCATAAGAGTTTGTGTATAATACAATATACTTTGGTAGATAAAGGGGCATGAAAGGAGAACCTACCTATGATGTTCGGGGCGGACACTGACCGATATATATATATTATATTTGCGTGTGTGGTTTCAGTTAGGTAATGATTATTGTGTAGGAATGGATAATTGATGGGTGTGGATAAAGTGTATCGTCTAACCTACCCTTACACTTCTAGGGCTAAGTCTCCCTCTTCTGTACCCAAAAAGCCTGACATAAACCTAGGAGACTTCCCAGCACTGGGAGAAGAGCCAGTAGGCCACGAGTCACCTGTAGTGCAGCCTTCCCCCCATGACGCTACCAAGGAAGGGGCCGTACATAAGCCTCAATCCAGGGATGTGTATCCCAGTAAGGAGCATGCGTACAGAGGGGACCATGAACGATGGGATGCCCCGCCATCTAACTACCGACCAATGGAACGAGGTAGGTACACTCACCCTTATATGGCCTCGCCCACAGTCAGGTGGTATTGTCTATGATTAGTTAGCTGCATGTGTAATTATTGTTTATTATATTAATTGGAGTGGTGGTGACACGGGAGGGAGAAGAGAGACTACACAGGGGATGGGAGGATGCACGATGCCTGATGCATGGTGCTTGACTTTTGAACTTAGCATGCTGTGGTTCCCAGTCTATAGTCATTATTATGCTGCCTTATCCACATGCATACATACACGCTTGTACACATCTAGTGACATACCTCATGCAATCCTTTTGACCTGCATGTTAAGAATCGTGTCCACACTTGTTACATATCGCAGTCTGTTGGTCAGGGTAAGGTTGGTGCTAATCTACTGGCTCTCTGGATAGGGTACCCCGGCCAGGACTTTAATGATCATGGTAACTTTGAGTATCGACAACGCGTAGGGTAAGTAAAGGAGCCAAGTTAATCACTTAGATAATGCTGGTTAGTCAGGAATCACGAATCAATATTTTGATGTGGTGTATGCGTCTCCTTTCTGGTGGTGTGTGGGTCAATATGTACACAAATATCTATACTATATATACATATATACGGATATTTCGTTGCGTGGAGACATACCATTAAGTGGTTCCTTAGGTATATGTGGTTACTCTGTGGCATACTAATGTGTACTTTGGATCTCTTATACTAAATGCGTTATTACCAGACAGCCTTCCACCCTACATGTATTATTGTAAATGGATATATTTCCATTTTATATCATCTCCCAGTGTACGTATTTGTTGGCTTTAAACCTGTGAAACGAAAGAATTCTATCATTTTGAGTTTACAGTAGATACCAGTTGTGCACACATGTGGCCTATATTTGACATCTTGGCGCCATCTATCAACGTATGCAAACATACACTATTGCCTCTGACCGAAGTATCCCCGTATCTATATTGGTACACTTGAATATTGTATAGCGCAAGGATTCATGTTTATTAATTTCATAGTTATTTTCCATAGGCTAGTTAGTATGTTATAATTCGTTATCTTTGGGGTGGCTATCAGGTTTGTCCTGCTCTATTATTCCCCTGTGTCTATTGTTCCAATGCTGTAGGCTATGTGATATTTGTCCTGGTTGTCGGACTTTTCCTTTGCACTATAGGGGACCTCCTATGTGCATGTCTACTAAGTAGTAACATATTACTACCTACTGGACAGAATCTATATTATCTTCTACCATAAATAAGTGCACAGGCCATTTGACTATAGACTATAAATGAGTTAGTAATGGGGCCAGGACTGTAGTATCCCACGACCTCTCACACTATGTCGAGGATACATATCTAGACAGTCTCAGGTGGGGTGTCGTTCAACTGAGGGAAATGATGCTGGTTTTTGTTACGGGACAAGATTGGATGGTAGATTTATGGCCACGATAATTGCATAACCCATTACATAATACACTATCGCTCCTGCATACACTGATAATTTCTTATTTGCTAGGGGTCCCTATGGAGGTACAGCACCATATAACCAATACGATGGCCCCAGACCGCTCCTACCCTCTCATGGTCTAGAGGGACCTCGTGGGCCGGGTGGGTTTGGACCACTCCCAGGGAATATGTATATGGGTGGACCCAATGAGAGAGAAGGGATGAGGCCAATGGGCCCCTATGGACCCACAGACGAAGGATATCAACCGCAACTATTGGATCGTGAGGGACCAAGGGGAATGGGTGGGTATAGACCATTGCTAGGTGACCGTGAAGGACCCAGACCTATGTTTAGAGGGGCCACCCCCGGGTACATTGGTGGGGTAGGTCCACAATACCGCCCCTATCCAGGTGATCGCTATACAGGCCAAGGCCATTGGGGCAACCAGCCTCAGAACTACAATCAACGCGCCAATCAGCCACCCTTCCCTCCTCTGGCCCAACAACAACAACAACAACAACAACAACAACAACAACAACAACAACCCCTTCTACCTCGCCCTACCCCTGTCCAGTCTCAACCATTGGCTGCTCCCTCGGAGTCACATCCTGTCGTTCCCCGAGCTTCTATTCCTGTCCTACGTACTGCATTGGTAGACCATATCAAAAAGGCAACAGAACCACCCGACAGTGAAGGAGATGACACGTGGGCCCTAGACGAGGAGATGGACTTTAACCAACAGGTGGTCTTTGATGACGAGGTGGCCAAGAGGCCCGAAGGCACAGGGCCCCTGGATGGTCAGGAATCCAGCTCCAGTGATGCCCTGGGTCAAACAGAGACTGTGCGGGAATCCCCCATAGGTGATAACAATAACAGTGCCACATCGTCTCCCCAGCCTGCCTCTCTGGCCAAGATGCAGGTGCTAGGCCATGGTGGGGTCCCTGTTCCTATGAGCTCTCCACGTCAGCAGCCTGTCAAGGTCCTTACCCGCGGAGACGAGCAGGCCAAAAAAGATGGGGCTTGGGGCACCGGAAAGACCGATAGCAGACCACACATTACTATTTTACACAAGAGTACTGAGCCACAAACCATAGTGGAGCCTACTCATTCACAACAGACACCATCTCTATCATTGCCTAAGGAGGTAGCCGAGACACATGCAGCCCCAGAGGAGGTAGAAAAAGAAGCAGAAAAGAGTGTAGATGAGATAGAAGTAGAAGAACCTGCCAGTGTGGGACCACCAGCCGTGTCAGCGTGGAGTCGTACTGATCGTATATCTGTTATTACTGGTGAGTCATGGTGTGGGCTTTATCTATTATCACCTACCACGCCTAACAGGCATATGGCAACTATGCACACATCATAAATGTCTATATTTGTTTGCACATTCTCTTTTTATTTTTTCTCCCTTTACCGTAACAGTTTTTATCACATTGTTTAATTTGTGTTATTCATGGCCAGATGTCAAAGATTTACCTATTGTAGTTATGTTGATACCTACCTGAGGCCCTCTGTCATTATGCATACCTACACCTATTCATCAATCCTATGGTATACATACATGCTACACTATCGTGGGTTCTTTCAGATATATCTATGAGGCCACCGTAGTTGGACTCCTACCCATCATTCCCTGTTTTCCCTGTTGAGCAGGCTTATTTCTATAGACAGGCTTATTCTTATATACATACACAGTTCCCATCGCCCGCACTAACAAATTACCCATATTAAGACATCCAATGACATTCAGTGAGTGGGTATCAGCCAATAATAGTGCTCGGATGCTAGCGCCATTAGATGGATTAGGTAATAATCCCTAATGTAATTTTCAACAATCAACCGACTATTGGTTAATCATGCAGGACGCGCATCAACTCCCCCTGCCCAGCCTCCTACCTCAACCAGTGAGAGTGTCCCTGTACAGGATACCAACCTGCCCCTTCCTACCCTCACTCCCTCGTCTGAGACACCCGAGGCCGTAGCTTGCCTGGATGAGGTACCCCTACAGAGGGCGGAGAATGAGCCCCAACGGAGACTCAGTGACACAGGGAAGACAGGGCGGGTTATACTTCAAAAGGATCGTATGCATGAATCAGTAGAGAGGGCTAGGGTGCGTCGTCAGCTGGAGGAGGAGAAGATGGCAGCGGAGATGAAAGAACGCGCCGCACTAAAACTAGCGGTGAGTGACTTTTGTCGGAGTAATGATCAATGATATGCTATATTATGGCTTTCTTTCTCGTTATCTTGGGAACAGTGGGGCTTATACATATTTGCTAGGCTATTATAACTGGGGTTTTTTTTAATGCTGTAGCACTCAATGCTGATTGGCCCACAACACCCGTAGTCTAAATATAGAACAAACCGTTCGCATTATACTTATACCGTTGGATGTTATGTTAGATAGTAACCATAGTGAGACAGGCTGTTTTCTCTTTCTTTCCCTCCATTTTCTGTTTTCTCTTGTTATATCCTATATATTCACACTTAATCCTACCTGAATACAAACCCCTTATATAATCTTCCTCCTCTCCTCTTCTTCCTACTGTATGGCCTTTTCGCTGGTCTTATCCTTTTGCTCTCTTACACACCCTTCTTTTCATTTTTTTTTTTTTTTCTGATTTGCAGCATATTCATACATCACTGGCCTAATTAATTTATGAAACACTAGTGGCACACATACATTGATAATCTAGAGCATGATGTGGTTATCAAAAGTTTCTTAATGTGTAGAACCAGTTGTGCGTGATACTAACGTTTTCTGATTTTCTAATATTCTATAGGCCTTAGAGAAAAAACACCAGGAGGATGTACAAAGAAAAGAAGAAGAGAAGAGAAAAGAAGAGGAAAAAAGAGAGGCAGAGCGGAAGGAAGCTGAAGCATTGTTACAACAGGAGCAAGAAAAGGAAAGAGAAAAGGAATCTAGTGACAGACACGAGCGAGAGCAGAAGGAGTTGAAAGAGAAAGAGGAAGAGGAGGCAAAGAAAAGAGAAGAGGAGAAGCAAAAATGTACAGAGCAACAGCAACAACAGCAACAACAGCAGGACATTACAGCCCCGCTACCACACTTCCGCATTATGTCACGGGCTGGCCAGGTCAAACCGACTACTACTACTGCTACTACTAGTAGTACTAGTCCTCTTACAGCACCCGCCTCCACTTCCCAGTATTCCTCCTCTAGTCGACCCCTTGCCCCGTCTAGCGTTTCGGACCAAGTACCTGCTGTGCAGGTAGAGTCAGAGGGCCCTGCAGCCAAAAATCCTTGGCTCAAGCGTGTGGCCACCCCTGAACCATCACAACAACAACAACAGCAGCAACAACCATCTGATCGTCTCTGCAGACCGGTATCCAAGCCTACACAGCCAAAGGAGGAGCAAGAGCAAGATGAACATAGGCCCGTTACTAAGGAAAGTGAAACCACATCTCAAAGACAAGAAAAACTACAGGTACAGGCATCTCAACCTGCTCGTTCGGCACCTCATCGCGAAGGAGAGGTTGTACGTGATTGGAAGATGGCAAATGTACGCCAATCAGCACCACACGTAGAGGACAATAAAGATCTTAGCTGTGATAATAAGGATAGTAAGCAACCTGTCAGTCAACCAATTTTGGAACGTGCCCTATTAGAGCCCCATAAAAAGGCTAACAAACCTATTAAAGATGACCAATCAGTGGATGGTGAATATGAGAGACTGCACAAGCAGCGGGTTGGTAGCAAGGACAATGTAGCAACCATACATCATGGGCTACCCTATCGCCCTCAGAACCTGCAGGTGGAAAGGTTCTACATCCCTATTATGACTGGTTCCTTGGCCTGGATTGATGAGATGGATATTGAAGAGCCAATCCCCTCTGCCATTGCTGTGTGTCTCCCTGGTGGTCGCATAGTTGCCATGGCAGCGCCTAGCACTCAGTCCTCATTGGTCCCCATAGAGCAGACTGAGCCCACTGTGGCCTCACCTGCAGAACTGGGTGATGTCGTTGAGCCTATGGAGGCCCAAGATGAAAAGGCTCTTTCGCCCTCTGTAGATGATGCCAAACCTACAGCTACCAGCCAGAGCAAAGCACGGCCTGTGGTTGACTTTGAACCTTTAGTGGGTAGTGGTATTGTAGTCATAGGACGTGAGGGCCAGGCTGGCATTGACCAGGATGAGACTGGGTCCTTTATTGAAGTCATGTCCAAGGCCAGCAGGAAAAAAGCAGCTGATCGCAAGCGGCGAGAGGAAGAAAAGGCACGGAAAGATAAAGAGAGAGAGGCTACAGTTACCAGTGTGACTACAGCACAGACCACAGTTACTGCGCCAGTGGCTACCACCCCTGCTCCCTCCTTATATTCTGGCCCTAGGAAACTGACGGCCCGCCTTCGTGTGCCGAGTATGCGCCAACCAAGGTTGAGCACAGCGTCAGAAACAGTCCCTGCGGAAGATGCAGCGAAGACTTCTACTGAGTCCAAGGAGCCTATTAAGAGTGAGGAAGCGACCAAAGAGGCCTTAGATGACTCCACCCCCCAGGCCTTTGCCACCCCTGTCAACATGTGGGTTCGTGGCCCACCTCATATCATTGATACCTCTCTACAGGTCACAGAGTCCTCCCCCCGTGCTGGTAAGGCTGACAAAGAGACCGCAGCTGGCTCCCTTCCTGCCAGCCCTTCCAAAGCGATGTATAGTAATGAGCGCGGCTATGAGCATGTGATGTTAACAATGAAACAGCTAGAGCAAACAGTCAGTGACCTTAGAGTCCCGCAGGGCAGTACTACCAACGACAGGGATGACAAACAAGCCCGTATGGCTGCAGCCAAGGCCGCCTGGGAGAATGCTCCTATGGTCTCTAGTCCGAATAAAGGTACTAAACAGTCCAACGAGGACAGACTGGCTGAAGAGGTGGCGGCCACTGAGTTGGTGAATGCGACGGCTGCTATGCTGTCGCAGCCTACTACTGATCACCTGGACGAGGTAGGGATCTATACCTATATTCTTTTATCTATCTCTCTCTCTATCATACACACCTACAAACAGTGTTATATATATATTTATATACCTAAAATATGATAGGCCAGATGAAAATTTAAAACCCGATATGGTATTATATGTATGTTTCATGTGCCTTTCATTCTTTTATTTTTTCTATAATAAACACCTATCTACATACAGCATGATGCATAGTAGATCCATAATATATATCTATAACTATTTATTATCATTGTCTCATTGACAGGCCATCATAACATGCAATATTGTGCACAAACATATCTCCTCGCATTTGATGTTTGTTATCTTGGTTAAGGGATTACCAAGTGTCTGTTTTGTTTCACTTTTCCTCTTGCATGGTATGGTATGTACTGTGTTGTGATGTGTGGCTGGGGAAACGTGTTTTAATTTACATATCTTCTTGCTTATCAGGGTGAGACCGAACTACAATCGTCATCACCTGCTGTACCGGCTCATATTCCTACGCCCCCACCAGAGACAGCCGCAGGCTCTGTAGATGAAGGTAAGCCATGTCTGCAGGATACTGCTTCCTCTTTGCAGGATGCTACCCCTGCAGCGCCTGCCAGCCGCCCTCAGACATCCCAGGTTCCCATTGGCCCACAGGCCCAATCTGTCACCCACTCTCCTGTTGCCACGACAGCGGAACCTACCTCTGGTAATAACCAATCGACTGCTACTGAGCATAACGACAGTAGTGAGGCCACAACCAGTAAGAGTAAGCCCAGGGATGACTTTCCACAGGAGTTTGTGCCATCTTGGCAGCAGGGTAGTCAGAAACATGCAGAAAATCCCCCCGATGCCGCTCTGTCACCAGCACCAGCACAGGTACCCAGGCAAAGGCCGCAGCAAGGGGCAGGCCATCGTGGGGGTGAACAGTACACAGCTTTCCAAAACGTATTTGTACCATCTAACATGGTTTATCCTACTCAATATTACAATCTAGGCTCCACTACTCAGGCAATATACGCTGCCCAACAGCAAGCTACAGCGCTACTAGGCACCCAGTGGGTTGGCCCGCAGCAAAGACCAATGAATGGTCCTGCTGGCACACACCATACTGAGTCAGGAGAGGGTGATAACGAGGGGGGTGAAGGTTGCTATGGCGACCTGGCAGTTTATGGAGGGGTGGGGTGGCACATGGCTATGGGTAATGGGTATGCCTCCCAGCAACAGGTGGAGATGTACCCCATGGCCCAGATGCAGGTACAACAACAGGGCCATGCCAGCCACATCACTACTGTGCAACGTCCAGGGCCCGCTACTGCCTCTCAAGGTCAACAGCTTCATTCACAGTCCCACAGCCAGTCTTCCCCCATGGCCGCCTATGTGGATGCTGCTCCTTTCTCTCCACAGAGCAACCAGCAGGCCGGCACTGCCATTCCTCAGTACATGGCCAGTGGTGGTCCTAATGCCATGCATGCCAAGCCCTTAGCCATGCCCCAGGGCTACAAGCCGTCCCCAGTGGACTCTCAATATGTGCAGTACCCGTCCCTTAACATGGACCCTGCCCAATATCACAACTATCGTACCTTCATGATGCAGCAGGACGGTGGTATTGCAGGCCAGACTGACATCCCCGGTGGGTACGTGCCAGTAGGTGGGGCCTACATGGTTGGTCCAGCTGACTTGGGCGATAACCTGCCGGGGCAATCGCAGGCAAACCACAGAGGGTCACTGGGAGGTAGAAGTGGTGATAACTACATGGATCAACCCCACCGTGGGGGTGGACGCCTTAACAGTGGGCCCATGGACCAAAGCATGCAGCAACATATAATGACTGACCTACGCCAACAACAGCAGTATAATACCCGGCTTCAGATGCAGCAACAACTTCTACAGCAAAAGCAGAACCAAATGCGACAGCAGCAACAGCAATGTCTGTACCAACAACAACTACAGCAGTTACAGGTTGTCAACGGCGATAGGCAAGGGTCCACAATTGTACAGGTTCCGATGGGATTAGTTCAGCAACAGCGGGCTCTACAAGCAGCCGTAGTGACCACCGCAGGACAACAACAACCACATATTGCAGGCCAGGGGCAACAGCGTAGAAGTATGACTGGAAACGTACATGATCAGCAGCAACAAGCGCAACAGCAGCTGGGTCAGGGGCCAAGGGGGCTAGTGAATATCAGCTACGTGCAGGCCATGCCCATGCAACAGCAGGCTGGCCACCCGACCTATGTCGCTCAGATGGGCTCCCCCAACGCCATGCAGTGTCAGTACATACAAGGTCATGCAGGTACACTCGCGTCACCTATGTATGATACCACTCAGAGAGACGTGCACATGGAGACTATGTCACGTGATAGTAGAACACCCCAACAGTGGCCCGGGTCCTCAGCCACCCCACAGCAATGGGCTGCCCAGCAGCATGCAAACCAACTTCAACGTCAGGCACAAAATCAACAACAGGCACAAAGCATTCCGACCGGACCAAGCACATCTAACAACCATAAGGGTAAGCAAGCATCCTTTGACCCTGAAAAGTCACCCAGCTCTACCCACGCTGTCAAGGCGGAAGGCACAGAGACAGCCGTATCTCCTTTAAAAGACTTGGCCAAGAACGGTGACTCAAGCAATGCTCGCTCACATACACCCGAGCCACAGACTAAAGAAGATGCTACTACTACTCCGGCCCACCCTGTGACTGATGGACAGGGTCCCTCTACGCCCCCACCTAGTACCTCTGCACAACCAACGCCTCTGACTACTACTAGCTTAGACGTGAAACAAGAGCCTAGCAGTCCTTCCAAGCCAGAGAAACACGTCCCTTCTGACAAGGGACCTGAGGAAGTCAAGGAGAGTCAGACTGGGCCTGGACTTAGTAAAAATACCTCAGCGGAGAAGGCAAATAAACCTGTGGCTCCCTCCAAGACACAGCCACACACTCCACCCACTAGCCATGCTAATCATAGTGGTAGGAATCGTAGCCACTCACGCCAGGATCGTAAGGGACCTAAAAAGGGCCCTGCTCCAGGCAGCATGCAGGCTGGCCCCCAGGTGGCCCCTGGTGAGGTAGCTGCCGCCATGCACCCCTACCCAGGCCGGGCCATGGCGGGACAGGGCGCAGGACGAGGAAGATTTATGGGACATGGCATAGTGTGGCCGCAAGGGATAACACGGGGACCCCATGGACCCCTGCATGGCCCAGCCCAGGCTACCCACTGGTACCCAGGAGGGTCCTATCGCGGTGGAAGACCTCTTAATAACCCCCGAGAGGCCCGGGGCCCACATGGACGCGATGTACGCTGCCAGTGTGGCTGGAAGGCCCCAGCCTGGTGCCCTCTGCATGGCAACGGGCAACAACGTCAACACTATGGCCCATATAGAGATGATACTATAACTCCCCCTAAGAATACCAATGGGTCGGCTTGATCATTCTACGTTTACTGCCAGCCCCCTTTGCTTAATGTTAATCAGCCCAAGAATGTGATTGATTGTAGTTAGATACTGTTTGGTTTGTTGAGTTTAATCCTTAGATTATGTTACTTACACTATTATTTTTTTGGGCTGGTGAATAGGATTGTTCCGACTGGATGAAAGATATGTGGTTGTCTTGTGATAGCTGTGTTATTACTATTTTACAATGCCTTGGGTCTTTTATGGTTGTATAAATGTTGTTTTAATTTAATGTAATTGCGAATGTTGTATACTTCAAATATACCTCTGGCGTACAGAACTAGCTAATAAATGCCAAGTTATATGCTTATAGTAATAACGCTGTGTGGAAGTATATATAGAAGTCTTCATTTATCTATCCCTAGCTATTTTAACTAGAGTAGTAGTCTCTTGAGCACATACGTGGATACAGTAATGTTTGAGAGGTAGTCAAGGGTTATCTATCTCTTTAACGTTCCTATTCTTATATTGGTATCTGTAGCATACTTAGACAATGACCTAATGTTAATCAATACTCGGGAATTACCAAAGTTAAGGCCATGATGCTATGGGCTACATAGTTGTGGTTACAATTCTACTTGGTTAATGTAATATCTGTTGCATCCTTTCGGAATTTTATTCATTGGTGTGGTAAGGAGCCAGCCTTACAGGCATATACTTTTGTATAAAATGTATGCATCTGTATGTATACATTTGCATATAGGCAGGGGCCAGCGAACCGGGAATACAACCCAATACACTATGCCACTATGTTAAAACCTAAGACTATTAGGGAATGCATTTATGAAAGGGATTATTACTGGGGGCTGTGAGGGGAGATACTACCAGATAAAACAAGAACATCTGTTTATAACAAAATACATTTAAGATGGCTGTACATGAGTTAGTTGGGCCGGTAATCCTATCCACTCAGGCTACAGCAATTGGAGGCCCAGTGCTAGTATGGCCATGGCCAATAGTAGCCCGAGGAGAGCCATTGGTGATAGGGTGTAGGGTGGGCTTGATAAGGCTCTGGTCTGCTCCACCTTCTGAAGGTGGGCCACTGTGCGACGCATGCCTACCTCCATGCTAACAATTGGCTCGTAGCCCAGATCTTTCCTTATGTTATCCTGCGAGGCGGGGGGGAGTAGTGGGTATAGGTATAACGAACATGCCAATAGAGTCACTCCAATACTGCATATAAGTTTCATATATAATCGGTAGGCATGGGCCATAGAATAAGAAAAGGATTCAATGGAAGGGAAATCATGAAAGAAAATGACTGGTAGAGTGGAACAATTAGTATGAAGTAGAATGAGAAAGAGAGGGAGTAAGAACCTGTTTGAAATAATGGGTAACACCGATCTTGTTGACCTCCGCACGGGTAAGCAGGGGCTGGAAATTATAGATAGGCCCGATTAGCCTGCCGGAATAGTTATGGTGGTGTCAGTGTTAATGTATGTATTTATATCCTATATGCAGTTGGAGGCAGGTGTACACAGTTATCAGTGAGCATGCATGTTTTTCTATGTAAAGATAAATGGGCCAAGGGAAACAGGCGTGATGTACAGTATTACAGGCAATGAATAAGAATCTCTATGAATAAAAGACACTAATATGGGCATCTGTGCCATGTTCCACAATTATCCCAATACTATCACAACAGGGTAATTCCCTATCAAGTAGATACATTTTACACACCTATGAAGCATTTCAATCACAATGGCCAAGTAGAATGCCACTATGTAGGGTATCCTTATGGTGGGGTATGTATAGCCTAGGCCTTCTATGACTGGACGAAAGAATTGGAAGTTATTGATGGGACATGCATCCGATACGAAGTAAGGTTTGCCTGTGGCAGGACCCTGAAGGTATGAGCAAACGTTAAGATCATCATGGTGCCATATCTTATGCTACCTATCCTTGCAATAGTAGTTATAGGTACTAATATATATATATATATATATATGTGTGTGTGTAGTCAGATATAAATCTAGTCTGCAGTATTCTGGTTAGATTCTTGCCCCTTAACCTGTTTTTCACATTAATCAAAAAGGGAAACAGGCGATTGAAAATAATGAATGGGGACACACAATCAGGGAGATACTCAGCATGGCCATACGGGAATCATGAAAAGATTTGGCTTGAGGTGAAGAGAAGTATAGTTTTAAAACAAAGAATAGCTGGAAAGAGGTGTGATGTCTAGGGTGAAGAGACTAACCTTTGGGCCTAGTGCGAGAAAGGCAAGCAGATGGGCATGCACAGCATTATCCACTGCAGGGGAGATAAGATTAAAGAGGGAGGCAGAGACGGTCCAGATGTTTTTTATATATAATAACAATGGATCGAGTTCGTTGTGTAGTGGTTCAGAAAGAAACTTCATAATATACTCTATTTTAAAGGACTTTATATGAAGACTACTAGTAGGTTTTATGGCTTATGACATAGACGGGTTAAATCCATGGCTGACACCTAGCCAATTGTATTATGAAGGATACGTGTAGAGTATTCAAGTAGTTACCTAGTATAAATGGGTGGCGTGCACATAGAGAACCAATCAATTGCCTAGGCATTCAGCCGTATTCTGTTAGGATTATTTCTTTATCTAAATCATAGAAATATATATAAATATTCTTGTACTTTCCCCCATCATTTAAACATTCTTCTCTGTCCTTTACCAATCAAAAATTGTACAGGACCTAAATATACAGATCAGAAAAAAATGCAGGTGTGGACCAATAAACAGCTCTCATTGGTTACTATGGATACCTATCACATCGGGAACGTCCACTGCCCTATCAACAACAAATATCTACCGTGGTCTTTTAACTCAATTTACCATAAATAAACTCGCATTTGTTGCTCTCAGAACCAATCACAAATCGGAACAGGCCAGCTCTTAGGTTTGACTGGACCATATCCCATCCACGTGTTACTATTGGGTAATCTTATTGTGATCTGCAAATGAAATTATCCCTACTGCTTTGTATTCTAAGTAATCACTCTTCCCTGTGGCTATAATAATCTCCTATTGGCCGTCCCACTCACATGCACACATTCACTCTGAGCTCTCCTCTTTATCAGACCTTCCCCACTGTGATGTCCTACCTTCTACCCTATCATGACAGCCCACCAATCATGCATGCCCTGTTGGTAACGTACCACTATGCGGGGCAGGTGCCTCTCCTCTCCATCACCATAGAGTCCAGCTATTCGCAGAGCACATGTACGAAGGGAGGGGTCAGATGAGCCGAGCAGTAGCTGTATTAGCCTATAGTCAGTATATGATAGGGTGTCCATGCAGTTACATTCATTATGCCTTCCTCCTTTTCTGCACTTACATATATACTAACCATGATAAATATCATAGTTCTAGTAGCATTGTATTTAGTCTACTTTTCAATAACATAAACACTAATGTACCCTATATCAAATGATACAGGCAATATGATAGTCCAATAGTATAAGTTGGTCTACTTGTGTGGTTAGCCTTGATTGAAGCAAATATTATATGGATAGGTAGGTAGGTAGGAGATGGATAATACATACGGGTGCATAAAAGTGTAGCCTCCATGGAAAATAGTGTTTTAAATTTTAAACACTATATTAAAACAAAGTAATAAAGAAAGTAAACAAGTAAAGAGAGAATTTTCTACCAGTCTATCACTCCATATATATTACTAACCGCCTAACCTTCTATTTCAAGCCAACAACTACAGGCAATATAAAGGTTAACTAGAAAGATCAAAGGCAGATAATACATATATAGGCCTACCTGTTCAGCTAGTGACTTCGACTTGCTGTAGTTGTCACAGTGACGTGCAAGAGGAAGGTACGGCAAAGATTCATCTCCGTTAATGATTGGCCAGCTGCCAAACACTACATTGGTGGTACTGGTAATAGAAAAGACGTAAGAGTTGTTTCCATTGATTGTTATCTCTGTCTGGTATGGTCTATAACTATACCTTCTCATTCTAACAGTTCCTACCCTGGTGAGGCTCTATTGTGGGTTTGCATTGCCTAACCATAGCTTATCTACTATTTTTTTGATGCAAGCTATTCCCCTCAATGCGATTCTACCCTATGGCATACTCTCCACATTATTCTCACAATTTGAAACTAGTGGTATACGGAACAACAAGAGACTGAGAAAAACAAAGGGGAAAATGCTAATATTATCATATGCATTTATACCTATCATTATATTGAACCTGGGTAGCGGGTGCCTACATAGGCCATTAAGTTAGTATAAGGGCGCTAAGATGTCTTGAACTCCCATAATTCTTTATCTCTTTCTCCTTTTTCCTTTACTAATTTCTACTACAGAATATAAAGTGTATTTGTGAATGAACAAGCGCTTGTGTGAGTATGTAGTTGCATTCAATGACAGGTACTAGACGCTAAGCAGATCAAAAAACAAAGTTAGTTGCAGATTAGCAGATCAAATGTAACTACAGTAATAGGTAGAGTAATGTGCACTGTATCTCGCCTACTTACTTACCTGGTATACACAAGTCTCTCCACACCCATCTTACGGCATGTGTCTACTATGACTCGAGTCCCTGTTCCATTGTCAACCAATCAGACTCGTTTTGTGGCATTTATTATTTATCTCTATGCAAGTAAAGGATATATTCTTATTGAACCATTGAAATGGGATATGATTGGGGCCCAAGGTATAATTGGGCTGGTGATTGGCTTCTAAAATTGTATGTCTTTAAATAGGGTCGTCTCATTGGATCCCATAGAACACAACTAGAAAATGGGTTGCTTATAGTATAGGGGACCTAAAAGAGATCTCTTATTGGATGGTTTGTATTATTCATTCTGTCTAGCTATAGGGGAGCAACCGTTTGATAGGTGGAATATCACATAATTGTTCACTAATATATTGGGCATATTGGGAGTAGTGCCACGTGTTTTTGTTCTTGACTCGTTTTAAAGCTCAATTACACCTAATCTAAATTAGCTTATATAAATATTAAAAATAATAATTAACCCATACAGAGATAATGATGCAGCTGTAACCTACATCGAACAAGCAAGAAAGAATATATATCTTCATGACTTTCTGCCAAAGAAAAGATATGATTATGAGCCATAGGGTTTCAATAAATAGCTCAGATATTGTATACGGTATGCTGCATATACTTGACGGTGGCAGGCCAATATAGGGAAAGTATAAACAAAAAGAAAAGGAAAAGGTTTGGGAGTACTGATGATGGTAGTCAATGACTATCAGCCATTATTTTGTCAAGGGGGCTGACAATTCACCACTTACCACCCACATTCACGGCAAAGATCTTATCTGCTTTTAATTGCTCCCTCCCACTCATCCCTGCAATAATTATTACGTCATTAGCCTAGGTATCCAATCATATTCATAAGCTTTTCGAGATGATGCTGACGATTGATCAATTAAAATAGTCGACCATGTATACAGGTAGGGGCATATAAGCAGCGACGTAATGGATGTGTGGGTGTATAAAATGCATGTTGTACCCCTACACATCAATGCATATGTATATTTCATACCTCGGAAGGTTAATAGAAATATTTTCTTCATATCACAAGAAATATGTTCCACGAAACTACCACGAGACCACTATACGACATCTCTCCCTCTCTCTCTCTTTTTCCTTCTCTATTTCTCCCTTCCACAGCACAATACCCAGAATCTTTCCAAACAAACTCACACATTAAAACATCGTCTCTTTCTCCACCTCCCATAGCCCATAGTTTTGACATAAATACCAACCGAAGGAGGCGATATGAAAAACAGTAGATACTCCAGCCATAGCCTCTTCAACATCCTTCTCCTTGGTAATATCCCCCGTAAAAAAAGAGATACAGCCCTGTTTCTCACTAGCAATATAGCCCATGATGTTAGGAATAAATAAGTATAAGGAATGAAACATAGACCAGAAAGACGTGATAAAGAGCGGAAGAGGGAGATGGAGAGAGAGAAATATGTAAAGAAGGAGGCAGGGAGAATAGATAATATGAAAGAAAAGAAAAAAGGAACAAGGCGTATATGAGCTAGGTTACAAAACATAGAAATGAACATGAAATAAAATATGAAAAATGAAAACTAAAAAAAGAAAGAAATGGAATATGCGTAGAAGTATGATAAAATAATGATAATAATTAGTAAGAATAAAATTGAAAAGTAGAATAGTTAAAGGTGTATCTTGTTTACCTTACATTTTATGCCTACGTGTAAATACGTAAGTAGTGTATGACTGTGTAAGTTGCATACTAGGATAGTAATAGAAGGTGTGGTGTTGAATATGTTTGCTGGTATCTGTATCCATACAGTTACCACAATAAAACCTACCCATCAATTCCTTCTGAACAAGGGCAAGCCCTAACATCTAACAAGTTGACCTTCCTGGCGCCTAAGGCTACAAGTTTTTGACATAACCGGAGACCCAAATAGCCACCACCACCTGTGATAAGAAACCCTTTTTCTTTCGCAATAGCCTCTTTCAATGGTATCTCCATAATTACGAATATCTTTTCAGAAAGAAGGTAAATATGGAGTGTAAAGATAAATAGAGGTTCACTGCTGATATCTCTATAGCTTGCTGTAGTTGGGTCAAGCAGTAGTTATAAATTGTTTACTCTATTGCGGGTATATTTGACAAGCAATGATATATCTATATATTAACCCGAATAAACAACTAAATGGCAGCTTAAGTGAAAGTTGTGAAATTTGCGAGACAATTCCATTGGCTAGGAGCACACTATTCTAATCGTAGATCAACAAACTCAACAATTATAATTATTATAATAGCAGTTTTTATTGCCTAATGCTCACTATTTCATTAATTGATTGGCTGTTTTAATCACACCATATCTGGCTATAAAATATTGCAGTTTTATTTATTATCGCGCCAATAAATAAAGTGTGTAGAATTATTAGTATTTAATATTTAATATGTACTATAAAAGGCAGTTATTACCCAAACATAACTCAATCTGGAGCAATGATTATGCATAACCTATAGTAGGATAAAGGAAGTAATAATAACAGCATTATGTACTAAACATAAATGTACACTTTGATTATCTTCCAATATGTACTTTAATTTAATTAAAACATGCGTTTAATTCTGAGCCGACACCCAACTTACCATTGTCATGGTCTAAAGTTTTTGAATGCATGTTTGAGAGGTGGACGAGTATAAGAGCATCTAGGTACCGGAAAACAATTACCAGATAAGCCAGTGCCCATATTCGTTTTGATCGTATATTTCTATGGCTAAACCCCACAAGAAAATGGGCATGGCCAGTTCCTAGCAATTGGTCTAGTACTCAGTGAACAGCTCAGTGAACAGCTCAAAAGTAAATAAACACCAAATAAGCATTTTGATTATAAAAATAAAACAAAAAACAAAATAGAATAATAGAGCAAACTGAAAAAGGAAAAAAGCCAAAAAAAAAATAATAATAAAGAGGAAATTGAAAAAAGAAAAAAAAGAAAAAAGCGAAATAGTGTGATAAAGAGCAAATTTAAAGAAATTTACGTCTTTGTTATTTTTATCAGAGGAATTGTATTTTCTCTTGATTAACAATTTTTTAAAGATATGTAAGTAAAAAAATATACAATAGTAAAAAAATGTGCTTTTAAATTTTTTAAAAAATTTTTCTCATTATTCTATTTTGTGTTTTATATTAGATTTATATTCAAAATGTCTATTTATTGTTGAGCTGCCATTTATATGATTTCTTGAATTATTTCCGAGTATTATAGCCGTAGGTCTCTGTCATTGGCTGGTTCAATTTAGATCTTGGAGTGGCATTTAACACCAATCAACCGATTGCTTTTCCAGACAGACTACATAATGTAATAATAATTGCTAATAATATTAAATGATTATAGCTATATAAAGAAACATAAATAAACTAATTATCCCTGTTTTAGCATTTAGGTTTAAAATAAATGTAGGATATCGCAATTACATTGGTTCTTAACAAAAGCATATATCATCATTGTAGGTGCTTATAGCCTCCCCGGCTTGATTACAATTAATTAATATCCCTTTTGATGGACTAATAATTGTAATCTTAATTCATTGACATCCAGTTTACTCATATCTTTTCCATAATCTTAAAGCTATATTTTTCATTTTGTACACTGTATTGTTGCACCGAACTCTATTGGTAGAAAAAAAAAATAGGCTTATTTCTATTACCGCAAGTTTTTATAATATTCATAGATAAGACCCTGCCCAAAGTGTAACCAGGTCCGACAGTAGAGAACTAGTAGACTCAACAGTCAATATTATTCAATATTATAACTTATTTTATTGCTTTCAGATGCAGATAGATAACCTACAAACTACAGGGCATTACGTTTTGTAACTGCCACGCTAAATTACGTTTGTGTCCTAACTAATCCTAATTCTCCTTGACCTTAATGTCAAGGATGCAATC